>JAFBJU010003785.1:0-21795 GCA_016785305.1 Colistium nudipinnis | reverse complement strand
TTAGAGTTTTGCATGGTTTTAGGCATGTTTTCAGGTTTTTTCATTTTTTCACTTTTTTGACATGTTTGGACAACATAGTGTACATACCAACTTTTCGAGGACATGCAAAAAAATATATATGTTTGCTTTTATCGCCTATTTTTTCACCAATAAAACATTTTAATGTTGATTGTCATAAAAAATCATCCTATGCAGCTGATCCAGGAAAAGATGATGTTTGTGGTGTCCTCCCCTGAGGGATCTTGATGCTAGGTTTGGAACAGTTCCCACCGTAAAATTTGCTGATGGACATCCTGTATAGTGCTGAGGTTCAGCTTCCAAATGAACCACTTATATCATCTCTTTCTTCCTACACATCTTTCTCAGTTTTTTCATCTCTTTCCATTTCGGCTTGACGTTCCTGACTTCTTATTTTATTTCTTGTTTTCTTTCACAGGCTTTCTCTCCGTCTTACACACAAGTAAAACGTGTGGAGATTATCTATCATTCATCAACAAAAGGGACATTATGAAGGCTAGAGGAATATAAAGAATGACAGGCAAACGGTGACTTTGGATTTGACAAAAAAGTAGGCACTAGAAATTAAACAGTCCGATGGATTGGAAGCTTATCGATATGGATATACAGTATTTCTTCAAGCAAAGAAACAGAAGAAAAAAAATGCTAGAATTGCTGACTTTTTGCAAGGGTGCTGGGAATCTATCCTCTCATCTCATGTATCCTTTTCAAGGAGTATTAAGACACAGAAAGAAGAAGAAGTATTTTTTAAATTGAAGGAGCGACCAATTGGAGGGACAGCTTGGACACCTGCATTTATTTACTAATTAGAACAAAATAAACAACAAATAAATACTGTACATACATCATTCTAATCACCTATCTAGGTACAGGGCAGAGCAACCTCCTTTTTTGTAACGAGCCATTTGCAACAGTTCAATAAACATTTGATCCCTTAATAAGAACAATTTATTTTATTTTTTCTTATTTAGACATTAAAAAATCTAGGTTTCTGATGGGTATCATATATTGTGTCATAGGTAACATATTTTGTGTCATATTCTGGTCTGCCCCAGGAATAGAAAAAAGATATATATTATTATATTTTCTTCATCTTTATCCAATAAAAATTAGAGTTAAAAAAAGGGTTCAATTACATATCATTGCCAGGCCAATCATTTCTTTTCGTCAATATTCTTGATAAAAAATCATTCAAAATAAAGTACTACAAAATTGTAGTATTACCGTAGTAGTAGTAGTAGTAGTAGTATTATTATTATTACTGCTACTAATCCTGTTTGCTCCATCTATTGGTCTGTGTGTCTTCAGTGGGTGAAGTGATTGATGGCTGAGAGGAACTGGCCTTCTATGACGTGTGTGTGTGTGTCTTATATCCTGCATATGCATCCTTGTGTGGGCAGACAGCAGCAGTGTGAAGCGTTGTTATGGTAATGAAGGCAGTAGGACCAGCAAAGGGGTGGAGAGGAGGTCAAGTAGACTACAGTGAAGCACACACGCAGACACACAGCAGCAAGAGCAAATGCATCGGTCGATCTGCATAGTACGGCATGAGCAAACACACAGTGCACAAACACAAGCCCACCCACACAATCACACACACGCGCACACACATTCCTTTATTGCACCACCCTGCTGACATAGAGGACAATATAAATTCACTCAGGGATGAGTAATAACACTGCAGATACACACATTTTCCTTCACTTGCACGCAACCACGTTTCCGTGTGCTCATTTTCCTGCTTCTAATTTCTGACAAAGCAACACCAATGTAGACCTCAGGCTCATAATAAGCAGCATGTAAAAATAGAAGCACTGGCTGTGCACAAAGCCCATATGCTTGGCTTCCGGAAAATGCTAATTCCATTATAGGGCCTGCATGTGAAAATCTGAAATACAGAAGGATATGGCTGGAATGAAAATAAGATTTACAAGACTAAATATCTCAAAGCTGCTTAATAGTAACATGTTGAGTTTGGAGTAAACATGTTAATTATTGTTAATTATTTGTATTATTATTAATGAATTATTGTGGAAAAAAAACACTCTTAAGAGGGATGGCAAAATATGAATTTCACAAGTTGTCATCGCATTACTGTAATACAATGACCGTAGAGTAACAATTTTGTTCTTGGGCAATTTTGGTCCCCAAAAGGTTTCAGACACAAAACCCCCACCTCATCATCACTTTCGTGATTTTGTTATTAACATCTTAAAATATTAACAGAATCAATGAGACTCCAATACCAAGCATGCATTTCATATAGAAGGTTTATAGAAATCAAGTATTTGTTAATAGTGTTTATCAGATTATCAGATGTGACTGTGACTGAACTGACTGTGGTGACTTTTGTGACAGTAAGTTTTTTTTCGTCGTATCTTTTTGGACAAATCAAGTTGGCTTATCGTGAGATCATTGCTCACATTATATACTCGGGGCCTTTTCAATACACTCTGGGTCCCCCAGGCAAAAAAAACATCGTTTTTGCCTGCTGGCAAGTGCCATTGGGGCCCCCATAAGGAGATTCCTGAACCTGTCATTGCACTGCCCCTTTATGGCAAGTCATTTAAGGGGCTTTCAAGTAGTCGCCTTTGGGGGCCCCGCGCTAGCTCGGGGCCCCCAAGATTGTTGATATGCATTGGTTTTGAAAGCTAGCGTTACTGCTAGGAAGGTAATCACAGTTGTCCTGTTGTTTCGACATATATTGAGACAATGTGGAGGTTTGTGGGGGGCTTCATCTGACAGGGCCAAGCAGACAGTGTTTGCCGACTATCAGCTGTAATGACCTGGGCCTAAAACCTGAGGATTTGGTCTTTCCTACAGTATGACGGCCCTGTATCTTTATGTTGACGACTGAAACGTCCAGAGACTAAAACTGAGTTGAAGTTGGGAACACATGAATAAAAAATGACTTTCCAGTGGCTTTAGAAGAATTCAAAACAATGTGCCTCGTTAAAGACGGCATGAAATGGAGATTGAAAGTGACTTTGGGACAAGTGGACCCGATGAAAGAGAACGAGGCAAGCTCGTGATCAGCGGAGCATCAGACCTTCACAGTGCATCTACCATACTGTGGAAGAAAATGATTGGGGGTCTTTGAGAGCAAATGTCTAACATTTCAACTTCTACAGAAACCTTCACTCCATATCATCTCCGTGGAGAATCTTAGGCGTGTGCGCATTGTTGTACACCGACACCGCAATCATTTGTTCACTCCATGGGCTCTTTACTAGTCAACGCTCAACCTATTATTACAACAGTAGTGGTGTCTGCCCCAGGTTTGGCTGTGTCGGACCGAGGGACTGAAGGGAACATTGTCCAGGAGAGAAAAGAGAGAACTTTGTCATGCATATAATGCTGCACCTGTCCATTAAAGCCAAATGAGAGCATTAAGTCAAACATAACACTTGAGTACAGGTTGGGAAAAAAGCGTAAGCACATGGTCTTTTGTAAGATATGCTCTTTTAGCCGATCCCTTGTTCCTTAACCTCTCCTCTGCTCAGTTCTTGTTGAGTTAATTACTTTGTGCATTCATCACACCTGGTATAGCGAGGCAGACAGTGGGAGAGATCCTTTGTCAATTATGAATAAATGCAGCTCAGCATGTTATGAGCAGGACTCCCCCCCCCCAGGACTTTAAAGGTTTTATGATTTCCTCTTCTCCAGTGGCTTTTTTAAGTCAACACTCATGTTGTGTGTGGGGCTGCCGTGACCCGTTCAAGTTAATATGATAGAATAACTACCATGTACCATGTTTTTTTTCTATTGGAACAAGACTTTGTGATATCCTCCACAAAAGCTATATAACTATAACAACATTGATTTTGACAATTTTTGCCAATTCTGACGGTCTCTTCAAAATAAAGTGTATAATTCCATATGTATAACCCTACAATGATGGAAGCGAGCCCCACTGGACCAAGACCAGCACGTTTGGTCTCCCTGAATACCCCCCAGGACCAACTCATATCTCTGTAGCAGCAACCCTTCTCTAAAACCCAACCCTAATTCCACTCTTATAACCCCTGTAAGTGTGGAATTAGGGTTAGGGTTTTGGTAAAGGGTCGCTGCTGGAGAGAGAGGACGCCAAACGGGCTGGTCTTGGTCCCATGTGACTCGGACATTGGGAATTGGGTGAACGTGGAAGATGCTTTTGGGCTTCTTGAACGTTCACCCACTTCCCGTTGTCGGACTCAGAAAAGGGATGAGAACCCTGTCTCCACTTTTTAGGGTTGAAACTCACTACACAATAACAAAGATGTCGGGATCAGAAGCAACCCAGCTGTATGTCAGCAGGATGCTTTATATGAGTGGGTGTGTGTCCATGTGTGCCAAGTTATACAGTTGACGGCGAGTTGACTGCTGAGTGGCTCCAACATTGTGGACATCTGCCCTTCCCTTTCTGTTTTCCGTCACCATCTTTCACTCCCTGGTTTCCCTCTCTTTTACTCTGGGCTTCTCTCTGTGACAACCTTGGACTGTCTTTCATCTCCATGGACAAGCCCGGCGTTGGACATTGGGAATTGTTAAACAAGGGCACAATACGTTCAGGGGCTAGTGTTGCGGATGAAAGATCAGACCGACGAAAAGCGCCAAACACATAATTGGTTTGATTTTGTTCTGCAACCTTCATCCTTCCTGTCGGGTCCTGTTGAGTATCTTTCAATATTAACTTTCGATATTACACAGACAGCTAAATAGATGGGGGGGACATACTCTTGGTTTTCAGTATTAGTTGCATGTGCAAGCCATCAACATTCAGCACAGTGCAAAGTGTGGGGGGGACATTCATCCTAATGATTGCTTTTGTTTGTTTTCTCGGGAAGCTCATACAAGCCCTTACATACACATAAGGTCAGAAAGTAGGTGCTCCTTTTGTCTTTTTTTTTTACAAGATAAAAGCTTTGTCACTCTACTGTATAAGTCTGTTGTTGGGTATTTTTCAGGGATGCGTAGTCCTGACATCACATCAGAATAGTCAGCAGAGGGTGCTCCATGGTAGGGCATCAGCAGTTGACCTGAGAAGAAAAGAAGACGCCGTCAGTACATGATGAGCGAGTTTAAGAACAACAACGACGAGAACGCTTTTGAATTTAAACTGTATCTTTATTGATTTTATCTTTTTTTTTTTTTTTTTTTTATCAACAGAAATTGAATGTGTTGCACCAGAATGATCACTCAGCATCATTTCGAGATTTTGTTATGAATATATTTGAACAAAAAACAAAAGGAATCGGTTTAAAAAAGATATATAAATGGAAAATGATGACATCCTGCTTTGGTAAGACAGAGCCTGTCAAATTGAAACCGTAGGGGTACTCACTGCTCTCTTCCATTACACATTTGTGTGCTCTGATACGGGATTGAGTGCACATTGTTGAGGCGTAGCTGCTGTCAATCAAGCAAACCATGGCAACAGTTGTCACGGTGATGTAGAGGCGCCAGACCACACTCATACACAGACACATGTATGCATGCACACACCGACACGACCGAATGAAAAGAGGTCTGTCTCAGCAGGGGTATATTCGCTGTCCCGCCACCTGTCACATTATAGGGTGACATAACATGTGGCCTATATGACCAGAAGAGACTTACCTTATATATGTGAATATGAGGAAATGACGTACAGAATATACCACTGGATCTGAAACTGGATATAAAATGATTAAAAAAAAACAAGTCACCTATTAAAGATAACACATGATGCAAGATGGGGGCATGCATATCTGTGAGTTGAGCTGGACAGTTTTGAGAATTTATGAAAAGGCAAAACTTTTTTCCCTCACAGTCTCTGAAACAAAGGCGAGCCTCAGATAGCCTAAGCCTTATTATGATATTGAGAACGACCCAATGCCTGGTATTTTGAGACCAAGTGTCTCAAAAAAAAAAAAGTAAATAACAGGATAGTGACTGGAGGAGCCAGGTCTCCAGGTCACATGGTAATACTAACCCTAACCCTACTATTTCCTTATTGATGGCAGGCAATCGTTCTAATTGCTTTTTTGGAATTTGGCCTTTTTGTCTTTCGGGTTAGTGTGTGCACCTGGGAGTTAACACTCTCTTTACGGAGAAAGTAGCACATAACTTGCTTCTCTTCGGCATGTGAGCGTTTGAATACCCCCCCAAAAAAACCTTTCCTGCCCTCCGGTGCACCGAATTGAGGAGTTTTCATATTCTGGGGGTCTGAGAGTATTTGTTTTTCCTTTCAGCAGATGATGTGGTTTCTGTTGGCATCATCGGACGCTGACCTCCAGAATGCGGTGTGGTCAGGTACAGTGTTAGCATACTGTATTTCTATATGAAGTTTAAGGAATCCAGTTGCAGTTACGACACCTGGTCTAAAGTTAGGTGCGCTCTATTTCGCCGTCTCCAGAGAAAGGGAAGAAAACGGAATGGAATTACTACGTCCAGGAAATTGAGTTGCATCGATTTTCCTAGAGGATCACTATGTTGCATGACTCTCAATTTAGAGCAAGAGCTGACGAAGAAGCCACGGTGTAAAGGGATCATTTCTCTTCGAAGATGGGAATAGATGATCGGAAACTCGAAAGCCTCCAGTGATCTTCTGTCTCCCGTTGCCTTTACTGCTCCAAATCCATCCCCACATACCCATGTACATAGCAGCACTGTTGAGGACATTTTAACTAATCAGATCTTAAATAGGGGACTTTGGAGAGAAATTGTCTTTTTTACAGGTTGATTCTTTGCAAAGGTCAAATGGCCCCACAGGATGTCATACAGTTTTCTTTTATAGTCAGAATCCAATGAGCTCATTATTGCAGAGGTCCCAAAAAAAAAAATAAGAAGGAAAGTTGAACTGGTCCGAGCCAGTCTTGCGTTTGACCACGGCTGGACAAGTAAAACATCAGAGTACCAAACTGAGCAAATATGTCCATGGCAATATGCATGCACCTAGGCAGGTTACGCAAGGGCCAGACCAACAAACGTGCCATATCAAGCACAGCGCCGGAGAGACAATGACACACAGTGACAAACATGAATGCGCACACCTGAGCAGAGGCTCACCCGCCCACTAATTGTCTTTGAGGTGACTCCGCCACACCGCGCTCAAACCTCTGGGAGGATGAGTGTTGATTGTTGGCCCGTGGAGCGTCACTTTTGCAAAAGCGATACCCACACATGAGTGCATTTATTTATAAACATTTCCCAGCAGTCACCCACAAACGCCCTTGCACACCCGCCTCCTCCCACACACGAAGCGATTCTCACAAAGCGTTTGAGCCCGCTCGCACAAACAACAACACACACTCGCAGAGATAATGTGGATCTACGCTCTTCATGTGTGAAGCATTGCTGATTGATATTTGTAAAGTCATATTGCCGTACAGCCAAATGACTTTGCTCCAGGAGTGGAGTGCTTGGCGGGAGAACAAAGGAGAGCATGGAGCGGCAGCCGTTTCCCGTACCGACTACGTGTGCGCGGGTTCTTTGTTTTTTTTAAAGTATTAACATGTTGAAATGGGGCAAGGGGCTTAAAGGAGGGCGGCTACATTTGAGGTTTTTAATCTTTTATGCTGCTAACCCAACAAAGCAATTTTAAGTTCAAAACATTCTACACATAATCACCCTCTTCAATTCTGATTCTGAACAATCGCAATGAAATGAATAGCTCTATAAGCCGATGAGAGTCCTTGACCAAAAGTGGCAGGTTATTTTCACCACTGCCGTGAAATGACACTTTGAAGGAATTGTCTTGAGAAAAAGGAGGAATGGAAGAATAGACGCCAGATGAACTTCAGTTAAGAGAGTAGAGAGACGCAGAACTGCGAGACCATGATAAACGCTACAGAGAGTGACTAAAGGAAAGAAATGAGGAATCATGTCATGAACATCACGCGAGGCAACATAGGGGAGTGGGATTGTGGGTGATGATGGTGGGAGAAGAGTGAGGGGGGGTGAAATAGCTATACTTCGGTAACTCCTGGGATGAGTGCGAAGAAGACAGCACTCGAGTAATGGACAACATTACACCATGATTCTCTTGGCGTTCCTTTAGGTCTTTTTCCTCGAATCGTGCTCAATTTAGGCAATTTTTACACACTGTGAGGGGGAAAAGTGCAAGCACTCTATCCCCTTTCTCAGAAGAATTGCATTAATTTGCCACTCCAAAAATACCATCATGAAAGGTAAAATTCGAGAGGGGAGTGAAGGAATAAAATTAAGAATTAGGAAGGTACCTGACACAGAGCAAATCACAGCACCTCACTGATTGCCTATTCAAAGGTTTTTTTTTCATTAATTAAAGGAACAACTCTTACATCTCTGTAATTACAAACTAGGAAATAAGCCCGGTGGCATTTAAGTGCCAATAACTTTGAGTCCAATATTTGAGGACATTTTCATATAAATTACCATGCAATCTGCGTTAAATATGACTTGAATAAATTCTGTTTCCCATCAAGGATGAATATAGTGATTTTGGTTTAAATGTCCTCCGTTCCTTGATCAATGCATTTCAAATGCATAACATTTTTGCTGTCAAGTATTCATCACATTTGTGGCAATTTTGAAAATCTCTCTCGGTTAGGGCTCTGAAATGATATTGGCCTGCTCATTTTTTAAAGGTCTCGACAATGAAATAATGGTTGAAAGGATGTGAGTGGGTAATGGTTGAACTCCTCCGTTGGTGGTTACCCACCGATCTTCAACGCACTTTTGGATACAGGGGTCAAAGTCTGTGGTGGCGTTTGCCCAATATTCAGACAATAAGCCTCATATTTGGAACAAAAGTCATGTAAAGTAAGTTGAGATCTATTTTATCTACACTGTAGTTGCGTGGAAACAATATCGTATCAAAATCTCCTTGGCTACATGCAGTATGATCTGCTTGTAAACTATGAGTCACAGCACATGCTACATAGACTATAGACTAACTATCTAATACTCAGTGGGTCAAGGGGAGCTGTACGTTTAAAGTCATTACTTAATGTGGCCCCTACAACCAAGACAGACACGCACACAAAACAATCGGGCACCAAACTCTCCTCTCTCCCTCGGAGGCAGGAGGGGTTCAATGTCTCCCACCCTGTCGCGACCGCTCCTACCCCTTCCTTAACTTGACTCTGATTGGCCAAAACACTAGAGAGGTACCACCAAAGATGTTATATTAAGAAGATGGTGACGTGGCGGTTTTCGGTCTCCAGTTTATATATGTGTTGGCAACACGTGAATGACAAATTTCAGATTCAAGGGGGCTTATTTTGCCGAACAGCGACTTCTTTGCAGGTATGCCCATTGATGACCCTGATAATCACATCATGAATATTCACCACAGGGGACACTTATCCAGATAGGATGGCTTAACGGATACAATTATTATGCATTTGTTATTTGCTTCTTACTTTTCCTGCATAATGATATAAGGCAAAACAATTAGGGTCATTCCCTGAATGTATTATAGATATAATATTTACAGCCACAAGAGTTTATCCACATCGACAGAGAATATCGATCAAAAGCGCCCTACTGGCACATGTCAAATTAGTTCTGATGGAAAAAAAAGAGATTAAAAACGGATTGAACGGATTACATTTTTTCTCCCTGATGGTCCCCTGGTGCACCATCTCTCCATTCTAGAATGCACGTGCAGAAGTTAATTTGATGCTTTCATGCCACTGACACTCCTCTTTAATTCCGAGTCCGTCTCCAGCCATTACAACTAGAAGGAGCATGTGTGGGGCCAAATCATTGATCACAAAAAAGTCCACTACTTAGTGATGACATGCGTGACAGTCGCTCACCAAGACAACTCCATTTCTCACCAATTACTTTTCCTTCATTCCATCTCACACTCCCCCTCACACTCTGCAGGTACGGAGTGACTAATGGAACATCATTTGAAGATGAAATACTTTTCAAATATATAAAGCACATTCAATATCATTCTCCGACCTCTTCATTTTTTCTCGAGGAAATGAACACAAAAACACACGTAGACAAATCTAATGTATATTGTAGTTACTCCACAAAACTATGACACAATAATATTACTCATAATAATAATACAGTGACCATGCGTCACTTAGCGTGGCACATGGTCAACGGTATCCATCAACTCATGTACACTTTCTTTACTCTCTCACATCATGCTAGTAGGCTCAAATAGAATACATTCTAAAAATCCTAACAACATTGCACTCTTGAGCGATACCTTGTGTAGTATTTTTACTTGTTGATTCCTTATCACAAGAAGGATTGATTGGGGAGGTCGAGCACCATTTTGTGGTGCTTGGGCAATTTCCATATCCACTATATTATTATTAAATCTTAATCTATCTTTTGACACTTTGGAAGGTTGCGGAGCACTAGTCCACCTGACAGTAAAGCAGGTCAAACTGTAAAAGTTACGGCCTGGTGATGTAATATACATTTGTTTCTTAGTCACAAAGACGCTCTGAGTTCCACCATCGGTCCCTCATGTCAACCGAAATAGAAATTCTGTGTAGTTCCAAACGAGTGAGGGCAGGATGTCGTTGTTATTGATATTGCCTCCGTGCTCACGTCGCAACTGCCTTTCTGATTCCTTTGTAGTCTGTTTATCACAGGGAGGATGTTATCACACATCTTAAACAGGCTACAGATGCCCACCTTGATTTTCTATCTTTTGCTTCACACTTGAACCCTAGTGTTTGGAACCTGACTCACGTAATGTGATCCACTAAATTATGGTTTAAGTTAAGTTTCGTAATGCAGGAATTCCTTAGGGGGTCAAAATGCAATATAGCTCAAGAAATTATTCTTCATTGATAGAGAAAATTAATGCAACCTGAGTTGCAACAAATTGTTCATAACTATGACAACATGCTTATTTAGGCAAAAGGTTATAATAAAGGGGAAATGAATGGCTGTCCATGGCTGAATAATAATCAAGGTAAATGTGACACAGGTTCCTACACACACACACACACACACACACACACACACACACACACACAGAGACAGACACACACACAAGGCTTAATTTAACATTGAATTTAATTGGATTTGGCCATTGGGCTGTTTAAGATGGACTTTTCAAAGGTTACAGTACATACAAGCCAACATGTAGTCAGTAGTTCAGGTCTTTACCCTGTGCACATAAAGAGTTGCCAATAAAACAAACCCAACTAGCACTTCACGCAAACGTTGTCATAAATGTAACTTATAATTTAATTTGTATATCTGTAACCTAGCATCAGGGGAGACCCCGCCGTTCACATCAACTGATCATTAAACAGTTGGAATAGGTTCTGCTACATCAAAGAAATCCTGGCTACCAAGCGAGATTCCGCTGGGAGTGAGGTACAGACCCCGCAGAGGCACAAAGAACAGAAAACCGCAAACACTTATTACTGAGACATGAAGCGCTCAAGGCAAGAAATGCCATCAAGTATGATTAACGACAACCCAAACCCGAAAGGTAGCTGTGATGGCGGAGAGAGACATCAGGATAATCAGGAACAGCAGCGTGAGGCAGCAAACAGAAGCAACCAGTTAACGGCAGTGGCAGCGACATCAGGGATCAGAGGTGTGCGCGAGCGTGCACATCAGATAGCAAAGAGCATCGCTGACACGATTTTAATATTCATTCTTTCATGCAACAGTTAGGCGATACCACTCAGCAATATCGCAAGTCCTGTGTGTGTGTGTGAAGGAGGAGGGAATATAATGCAAATCAGTGCATTTACTCGGTCCCTACGCTCTAAAATGACACACGCAGGCGAATGAAAGCTACCCACCACAGATGTCCGTGTGTGTGTGTGTGTGCGGTTTGAGTTGGTAACTGTGTATTCAATACAGTTTTGTAAATAAATAATAATAAATAAAATGACACCCACGCGCACACACACATTTTGCAACACATGCAACAGATCGCATTTACACCCTGCAGAGCAATGGATTGAAATGGGAAATGATGTATGTGTGTATGCATGTGTGTGTGTGTGTGTGTGTGTTTTTGTGTGTTTATGTGTGAACGTATTTTTTTCCCCACGATGGGACCTTGTCGAGGAAAAGCGCCAACCCGATGAACTAGAAACTCTTCCTAATGATGCAAAGCACCATTTCTGACATTCTGCACAAACCTATGTGTGTGCGCGTGCCCTCATGTGTGAACATTTCGGCATATCTCGGGGAAACTTTTCTTGCCGAAGCAGTTACTCTGCCTCTGAGGCCGCCAAACACTCCACAAAATCCAGCAGACTCACTGTTTATGCAGAGCTACAGGAAAAGGCAGCTGCGAAGATCAAACCGGAGAGGGTGATAGATCTACCTGAATCAATGACAGAGATGAAATGAAGTGTTTCATCTCTGTTGAAAGAAAACGACGGGGAAGGAATGCGCTCGTGTGTGATTCGCTTCTGAACACCCACCAGGTCCAGATACTGCGGGTGGATTCAGGGCAGGTTTTTTGGGACAGGCTCTATCCCTGTGTGTGTGTGTGTGTGCTTATGTGTGTGTGTGTGTGTGTGTGTGTGTTCGTGCGTGTGTGCGTGCGTGCGTGAACGTGCGTGTGTGTGTGTGGGTGATTGTGTGTGTGTGTTTGTGTGTGTGTGTGTGGGTGGATCAGTGGGTGGATGTGGGTGGTTGTGGGTGTGGGTGCGGGTGTGTATGTGGGTGCGTGAGTGCGTGTTGGAGTGAGCCATATGCCAGACCATATGGGCCTGCAGGGGCTAGGCTTTGCCTGCCTGGGGGGAAAGTAAACATGTCTCGAGCACACGCGTAACCACAGAGCCAAGATGCCGCTGTGCTGTTGATGACACCATTTGATAAATCCTCTGCACAGGGCGGGGACCAAAAAATCGCCAGAGGCTGACGTTGTATTGTCTTGCAATTACAAGTTACACGCAACGTTATACGCCAAGGTGCATCAAAGGGCCCAGCGATTTCCATCGTAAGATTGAATCAATATTTCACAGGCCGCTGCAGCAGGATGAGAATTAAAAGGTAAACATTTTCCAATCATGAAATCCCAGAATAACTATCAAGGGCTCATCACTATGCTTGCTTCTCAGCACGCCTTTTCATACGGCCTCCACTTCATTTCTGATCGAGTTTCCCCCATCTGACTTAATACGTTTGGAGTCATTTGAACAGTGTTTATTGATTTCTAGCCACTCGAGTGCCACAGCGCAGGATGTGAAGACAACATGGCAATATCATCACCGCAGGAAATAGAGGTGGGTAACTGTCATCACACATCCAGCATCCAGTATGTTCGGAAAAAGACATTGGGAAACTAGTATGAAGTAGCTACGGTCCCCTGTAGAGTGGACGAAAACATCAACTGCCACTGAGTACATCCATTCGGGGCAAGACTCCTGTTACTTGATAAAACCTGTTTTTTGTGTTGAAAATAAGTGCGCGCACATGCAACAGTCACCCAACCACAGACCGTGCACTGTAGCACCCCAACCCGCTCCCTTCGGAGCCAAAAACAGAAGGCAAACCAAATACCTGGAGTACCACATAATCCTTCATCACCTGATGTTTTACTTTGTCTTTCCTAATGTGGCCCGCGCGTTTCTGCCGAGTTCTGCAAGAATCCTGGCTGCCGACCACATTGCTGTCAGAGCACGACAAGCCGCGGATTTCTCCACGGCTGTTTTATAATCAATGTTGTGCTGGACTGCCAGCAGACATCTGTTGCTCGGCAGGGTTTGTGCCAGCTTCCTTTTACCTCTTTCATCACCGAGCGTTTTCCAGTCTTTCGGCTTGTCAGGGTACGTTTGGGGGCGGGGGTGAATGATTCTCTGGAGAGGGAAAAAAACAAAACAAAAACGCGGTTCTCTTTGGACACTCCGAGCTACTTTACCAATTTACAATAAGTTGATGTCACAGCTCCCATCTGTGCCAATCATCTGCAGTGCCTCATGGATGCTGGCTGACACACACACACTAACAGGTCCTCAAGTTGAACGTTGGTATCTTTTCAACGACAAACTAATTTGCCCAGCCTTTACTGATGCCTTAAATATGGTCACCATTACCCAAAAATGTCTATATCCCTCAAAGCCAGTGGGTAAGTCTAAAATAAAGTTCGGATAATTCATTTCTATTTTTTCTTTGCAATTCCGATTTGCCATGTATAGCGATCCTTTCAATTTAAGTTTGCTTGTTTACCCACCTTTCGCCAACCTTCAAATTCCTTCTTACTCATATGCTGCCATGTAGAAATACTTTTTTTTTTTTCAGAGAGAAAATGAATGACTTTGTGATAAAGCAGAGAGTGCCAGTGCAAGGTCATATCTCACCATCAAGTAAAATAACATTCGTAGCCAATCGGAGCCCACCCCATCCAAGGCCTTGTGATCTTGTCATATTGGTTTGGAGAGTGGCATGCCACAATATGGTGATTGATCATAACGGCATGCAGCATGGTTTCGTGTTTGGGGGGTGTTTGTGCACGAAGGCGTAGGCGCATTCACGACAGATCCATCTTTATTTGATGTACAACTTTAAACAGATGCTCTCGCCTTTAGCTGAGAGGCCTCTGCCGTATGCAGAAGGTGTGCGGTTGTGTAATTGCTTGTGTGCACCGCGGCCATTGTGATTTTGTATTTGTGCGAGTATTGGCTGCGCGGGTGTTTATCCGGGTTCACACGCATTATCATGTGAGTCACACATTTGCCTTAAATCATAAAAAATGTAGCATGTCATGCATTTGTTCCTGTATAGGTACTATTTTTATTAGTATTATTTTGAGCTGTGTAGTTGTGTGTGTGTGTGTTTGCATACTCGGAATACCATGGGTTCATTACAAAAGCGTAGGATGAGAGATTTCTAATCTACTGGCCCCACACTGGTACACAATTTAACACCCACCTCCAAACCTTTTCTCTCCCCAGACAGGTAACATCCCAACATCTCATCATTTCTTTTCACGTATCACCAACCCCATATCTCCCCACCTCGGTTTGCATGCCTACTGCATCCCGGCACTTGTCCATTCTCCTCAAAGGTTACTTTGATATCAAAGTTCCCATTCATATCTTCCGGTGATAACAATACCACATTTTTCTCTCTGGTTACAGCAGATATGTTCGGGCTGGAGGTGCTGATTCTTGATTTTTGCATGTGTGTACTCCTCTACAATACCAGGGGAAAAGGTGTGTAACTTTTGTAACAACACCTCGGACACTAATTTCACATTTTGGGGGCCCCGAGCCGCTCTGGAGAATTAATTCAAGTCATTGGATTTAGCCTCAGTGGGTCAGGAATAAGGCGGAATTTTTTTTCACATCATCGACATGATGTAATTGGCAAACAGAGTTCACCGCATTATTAACCCACGTATAGAATTTCATTAATCTGACGTTTCAAATGCCACTGACATCTATTTTTCATTCACAGAAGACCCAGGGATTTCAGGATCATGGAATGACTGCAGGCCAAATCTATCTCACCTATACCTTGAATGACAGATGTAAACACGCCAGGTTAATTGACCAATGACACCAGCCCATGAGGATAGACTAACTAAATACCCTGTGCCCATCCTTCTCAGTCAGACCACAGTATTTACATGAATCTCAGCCTAACGGATGAACCTCCTAACTTTCACATATTCTAGTCCGACGAATTAGTTCAAAGGTTAAACAACAGGGCATTCATGTCCAGCGAGCACAAAGCTACATAAGAACTCAATTGACTCTGTGTATTTACTGTGACTAATGTAATGTAACATTCACTGTCCCATTTGCTCTGTTGGCCTGCACAAAGCCTGGTTTCTTCAGTGGGTTGATTCACCATGTTCACTAGTAAATAAGTAATCTGTAGTTTTTTGTTTTTTTTTCCTCAAAACATCACTCTGCTGTGGCTCCTCAGGCAAACTCTGTGGTTTAGAGGCCATCTCAGCCCGCTGGGGGACTCTGCCTCAAACCTAAAACATTAAAACCCCCGACCACCGGCTCCAGTGTCGTGCATCGTACTGCTGCAGCCGGAGCGGCGATGTGAAGAGCAGCTGTGTGTGTGTGTGTGTGTGTG
Source organism: Colistium nudipinnis (assembly GCA_016785305.1). NCBI lineage: Eukaryota > Metazoa > Chordata > Actinopteri > Pleuronectiformes > Rhombosoleidae > Colistium > Colistium nudipinnis. Next base: position 5,790 of record JAFBJU010003785.1, on the reverse strand, counting down.
TGTGTGTGTGCCGTCTCACGTGTGTCTGCCTGCGCATCTAGACATGCAAGAAAAATGTTGAGAGACACTTAGGTTTACAGTTTGAAGTTTTCATCCCCATCCAATTTCATCCCTGATGCAGATTACGCTTCAGATGACGAAAAACCTTCTCTGCCTTTAAATAGAAATGCTACAAATCCAGGCATGTTAACACACGCGCACACACACACAAACACCACAACCCCACTCGTTTACGCCTAAAACCCCATGCTGTGATTGGATAGTTGTATAGTAGTGGCTGATGCCTGTGGTGCGGGTAAGCTATGCAGATATTTTTTTTCCCAGTATTATTTTTTTACGATATGTTGCAGATTCTGATTTAATATATACATGTTTTTCTATCTAGGTCAGGATAAAAGAGGGGAAGGGCAGAGGCAGAGGCCAGACTTGGTGAAAAATAAATATTTTATAAATGTGTTCATCAGTCCTGCCTATTCTTTATCACAGCAAGAGCTCTTTACCCCTCTAAGTTACAGCTGGGGATAAAGTAGCCCCTTTCCCCTCAGGTGGGATCTTTGGTTCCTTCCATATTAGTATGTTTTAGAGAGCCTCTAAAGCGGAGAGAAAACACAGACAGGCCACATTTTAGTTTGAAAACCCTGGGTTGGCATTTTGGTCTAGACGTGCACAGCATACTGTGTGCGACTGCTCATGTGATCTGTTGTTTCAGGTCTAATTTGGGCAGACATGATTTCTAATAAGGAGCCTAACTGTGTTTTTTAAAAGATATTGGTGTGGATGTGTTAGTTTTTTGTTTTGCACAGTTGCTACGTTCATTCCCGTCCCCCACACAACTCTAGAGGTTCTGAGCTCTTAAGTTATTTAAGCTTAACAGTTGTGTTTATTGTTCATTTTAATTAAGTTTGTGTCCCTGCCTGTCCCATTCTTTCTCTTTTTCTTGCATGAATCCCTGTGACAACTTGGGCTCTTGGTAAAAAAAAAAAAAAAAAAGAAGAAATCTGACAGACTGGATGACTCCCATTTGGATTTGTGCACTTTTCTTTCATCTGTGCTTCTCTTCTGCAGTTTAGTCATTGTGCGCTGTTCTTTAATTTCTCTGTGTTCACTGTACTTAGTTTATCTTAGTATATTACTCTCTTCTTTTTGGTGGTACTTTTTTCTTTGCACGCACGTAAAAGACGTTGTCGAGTTGTCAAGAAAATATGCTTATATATATATATTGTAATATATATATATATATATAAGCATATTAGTATAAGTTAAATAAATATTCAATAGCCAAAGCACATACATATGTACAAATTATAGAAGAATATGATAATATGGTATTAAAAAAATAATCCAAAGGCCACAGGCGGCTAGGCACAGACAACACCACATACAAAAACTAGCACTGACAAAAGTACACAAACAAAAACATATAATAGCTCATGAGTATAGACCGCTAGTAAAATAAATATCCAGGTTAGGGCAGCAGGTTTGAATGTCCTGTTTTATAGATTTGGAGGAAAAGTAAAGAATGTGATGTTTCTTAGCTCTGTGATTACATTGCTCCAGGTATATGCAACTCTAAAGGAAAAGGCTGACTACCCAAATTTTACTTATCTTTCTAACATTTATATTATGTCACTTAATTACAATCAATGATTTAACGAATGATTTATTTGTTGAGACCCAACCACAAATGTGCTTTAGAAGTCAAGAAGGGGGATCAATTTAATTGAAAATCACATCTTCTTATGAAACTGACAATTTATTTACCCTGTCTGGGTTCCCTCCAATGTGTTTTTCCTTTTATGAGTGCACATGAAGTCCTTAATGCATTCGGCCAAGGCAAACTTCTACTGATGCAATGAAAGTGTGGCTTTGGTAAAAAAACAGGTTTCCTAAAAGGATAATAGTTTCTCACAAGGATGACATTTTATTCAGTGTCTAAATTATTATTTTTATATAGCACCAAATCACAATATAAATGATCTCAAAGTCCCTTTGTAGAAGAAGTATGAGACCTTAAAATATAGTTCTTCTCAATAAAAGCACCATTCGTCTATTCAATATGGCCATTCCATAATTTATCGTCAGGTCAAAGACATGTGTTAGCTATATGTCTCACATGAAGTGGAAGGTGAGTCTGATTGCAGTTGGCTGCATAATGTGTGAAAAATGGAGCACCTCAAGGTGTCTCAATGACCATTATAATAGGACCGAAGGCAGTTATCCGCATAAGACTGGCTTTGCAGACTTACAGTATATTTGAGGGGATGGAATCAGCATGATCCCATTAAAATGTTCTAAAGTGGGTAAGAGTAAAATGCCATATTAGTACTTCTTTTCCTAAACAGTCTCCTGCTGTGCCACTTATATAACCACATTTACTGAGCTGTGAAAGACCAAAACAGAAATGAGTTATATGTGTTATACTTGTTAGTTCAAGTGCCTATGATGCCCATTTACGCTCATCAAACACTCAAAGGATCCAATGACAATTATATGTTGATGATACTCTACTCTGCAGTCACCTGAAACACTTATTTAGTGATACTGTTCTGATGACTGATGACTGTTTAGTCAAGAGCAATTTACCTAAAAAACATTGTAAATTCTGGGACTAAAGCAAGGTGCTCTATTATTTTTTTTTGCTCAACATGTATTGTGGAATGACAGCGCAAGCAGTTAAAACACTGTTAAATTAACAGCGCAGGGCCAATTAGAAAACATCATTTAAGTAGACATCGCAAAGCACGTAATGTCATTGACAGCCTGACAAATGTTATTATTTAAAGTCATTAAAAGTTAAAAGTGCAGGAAACATACATCCTACTTGCATGGATTCAGTTTGGTAATTAAAATAATTAAAATGACAAATTGGTTTTGTTGTATGGACAGCAACTAGCATTGAAGCTTAAGCTTTTTTTAATATATATATGTATACACACAGCAAACAAGAGGTATGAGTGTATGAGTGTATGAGTGTTGAGGGTAATCATTTTATTTGAAATCAGGTCACAGACCATAAAGGTGGAAAATGACTAATGTTTGTGGGGCTGTTGTATGGCAAAGTAGCTCAAAGTGTATGTATAGATGTATTTCACAGTAGGAGTCAAAGGCCAACATAACCCCAGTGTTCGTTGCAATTTATGGTGAACAAAAAAAAGAAAAAAAGACTGACTGCAGGTAACACCTGTTGTTTGCGCCCCGCTGGGGGCACCAGCGCAGCTCTCGAAAACGACGCCATTCTAGCCTGCCTGTATCGGAAATACGAACTCCACCGTCACCCACTTCGGGGCTTGCTGCAGTCCAAACTTGACCTCCAAACCTCATCATTAGTGCACCTATAGAGACAGCACACTAGCCAGTGAACATCAGAGGAGAGGCAGAACAAGCTGAGGCTTTGAAGTCCTTCGGCAGCACACAACGATATATACAGTATAGCCTCAATTTCACAACACCATATCATAAATGTCAACTAATGCACACGTTTGATCACTTCATTGCAGACTATTGGACCTTTTCTGAGGTTTCTCCATCCCATTTTTGTGGGTTGAAATAGCAAATATATTCTTTGCTATTTCAACTCACAAAAATATATACGGCTTTGACAATTAATTCAACATTTAACGTCATGAAGGCCTTTCGAAAAACTCTTAAAACTAGTGCCTCACCACTTACCATTTATCAAGGCTGTGGAATCAACTCTTAACGGCCACAACGGCACGGCAGGCTTTTGAACTACGGAAAGCATTTCAGGTCATATTACCTTTGTCATGGTGAATTGTCCTTTTTGTCTGATCCCAGCGTGAAACAGAGAGAGCAGCGACTGGTTGACTGGAAAGTTCAGACAAAGACACAGACAGAGACAAAAGTGACACAGCCAGGGAGCTTTTACAGCTCATTACAGGCCTAGAGTGTCCTATATAATTCACCATCCATGTTTCTGTGGCCCTGTTTCTGTTCATCTTCGATGGAAGAGAGTCAAAAACGGAGAGAGAGAAAAAGCAAAAGAATCTGCCTCAAAAACAACAATGAATCATCCAGCTAATTAAGCTTTTTGTTAGCTTTTTTCTTAACCAACATATTATTTTTAAACTTTGAAACGACGTGTTTACTCTCAGATTAAAAAGACAAATGGTAAGTAAGTCATTGCTGTGACTGCAACATACAGAGAGCGATTTAAAATCAATGCAGTCTTGTTAAGTCTCCCCACCGTGAAGCTTTGAAAGAATAAAAGGCTGTTCTTTCTCCATGGGTCTCCACATTCCCTCAGACATGTCCCCGTTGTCCACTTTTGTTGTGCCAAAATATGTTTTCTAGTTCATTTTCTTGATGAATCAAAAGGTTACGTGAGCCTCAGGGAGTGGAGTGGCGCTCAGTATTATCTAAGACCCCGTATCCTGTGACACACACTGAAAATGAGGGTAGGACCACAATCCCGCGCAGCCGAGGTCCTTTCACACCTGAAAAGTTGATTTTTATGGCTGGCAACTCTCTTTCGCCTTTTACGTATCTCACATTCGTATGACTCACTGAAAAAACCCTTGCCGATAGATTACTGGGAGTAAATTGATAAAAATGAATCCGCCTCACATTGCGTTCAACAGATTATGTAAATACCCTTTAACCAGCCGATTTAAGCAACAACCCCCTCATTTAGCATGGCTTTAGAAGACGGCCATTAGAATTGCCTGAGTGAACTCAGCAGATAAATGCAAGGTTAATAAACATTCAGTTATCATTGGCTGAGGTCATTAAGCTTTAAAGGCTTTTTAGTTTAGTCGAACCCCCCATCCCCCAAACATTACGTTTGGGTAGCTCAATCCTTGTAAAAAAGATTTTCCAAAAGTTCACAAAATCTGTTGGTAATAATGTTTGTCACACTAATAATCTCAAAGTACTCTCTGTTTTGTTTTTTGAACAGCACAATTATCTCAGCTAGCAAGTATAAAATATTTAGAGTAAGAGTACACTTTGTAGAAATAAATATTACAGTTGTATTCAGTGACATGAATCTATATTTAATATGATTTATTTTGGCGTATGGCTTTATTGTACAAATGAAAGGGACCCAGTCCCAATGGACAGAGACTGTTAAAAGCTCTGTCATTTTCCATCTGACTGATGGTTGCACATATGTAAATATGTAATTAGCATAATTATTTGATTGGTTGTCTTCTGCACCGTTGGTGTAGAATGGGGAACCACTATTGTGAGGCAATCACTGCCTCAGTGAACTTACACATCTAATATTTTTGAGAGTTTGTGCGATGGCATGCAGTTGTTGTCTGATTCACTACCAATGGAGTTAAGAACTCAAGCTAAATATCGACATAGGAATTATGTCAGTACAAGGTACCTGGAAAAACTGGAATTAGGGTTTTGGGAAACCCTAACCCTAACCCTAATTCCAGGCTTATAACCCCTATCAGTGTGGAGCCGGGGTTAGGGTTTTCATGAAGGGTCGCTGCTAGAAAGCTGAAAGTTGGTACTGGGGGGTTTTCAGGGATGCCGAACGCGTTGCCTTTTGTTCCGTGTTGCTCGGACATCGGAAAGTAGGTCAGAGGTCATAAAGCAAAAAAGCGATACGCAGTATCACCCATTTCCCGATGTCCGTGCGACACGGGACCAAGACCAGTGCATTCGGCATCCCTGAAAACCCCCCAGTGACAACTTTCAGCTTTCTAGCAGCGACTTTTCACCAAAACCCTAACCCTGGCTCCAGACTAATAGGGGTTATAAAACTGGACTTAGGGTTTTGGGAAACCCTAACCCTAACCCTAATTCCAGGCTTATAAC
>JAFBJU010003772.1:32651-160518 GCA_016785305.1 Colistium nudipinnis | reverse complement strand
AATTTTAGACGACATGCTATTCTATGATGCTTTCACTTTTTTTACTTTCTTTTGACCTCTACCTTATTTACTAGCTCTGCCGACAGTCATCTGCAAGTTTTGTGCGTTTTAGACGTTTTTGAAATTTTGACATTTTTCACTTTTTTGGCTGACATAAGGCTATATATAGTAAGGCATTTTTGGTCAAATTTTAGACGACATGCTATACTATGACGTTTTCACTTTTTTCACCTCTACCCTATTTTTCTGATCTGCTTGTGGCTTATTTTGTTCCACAGCCTGTATAACAGCTACACATACAGAATGGGCTGTTGACTGTCAGCGCTGATAATGTAATACATAGTTCTTAGAGCGCGCACACACTTTCTTAGCGCACACTCACACAGGATTTGATCAGGAACTTAACAAGGACCAAAACATTCAAGAACACTTTAATTTAAAGGATTTAAAGGGTAAAATATATCAAACAAATATAATATTTGCATTCATCAAGCCATAAAATGAACATTGTGTTTGAAAACAAAATGGGTTTAAAATCACAGCTGTAAACATAATTACTGCAACCTGAAGCAAACCTAAGCCTGAACCAATGTGGCCTGTGTGAGTTTTGACAGTGTCTCAATCGTTTTAAGGCTTCAGAGCAGTGGGATTAGATCAGGGTTGAGGAGCGCACAAACAAAAGAAAAATTAAAAAATAAGCAATAACATCCCCTCGGTGAGACCATTAAAAATAATAAATAGATTGTTAGGTTTGTAAAACTGGCTTAATGTAACAATTGAAAACACATTGAAAGACCGCATGGTCAGTTTAAAAAAGTGTATGTATATATTCTTTTTTTCCATTTCTTTTTCAAGGCCGTCTTCGTTTCTCTGAACTCTTCTCCAGCACCCAATCAATGACCTTCAGTAACAGAAAACAATATTTTTAAAGGGTTCACGGTCTCCATAACTACTTTAAGTGGAGGACCAGTGGTGTTTGGTGCCGTTACCTGCTTGACGTTGCTGCTGGCTGCCTTCTTCATCTCGTCTTGCAGGCCCCGAGATGTCTTAAGATCCTGGGACAACAAACAGCGTAAGGTCAAAATGAAACAGTAAGTCACATTCACATCGACTGCACATCAAGCATAGTAAACATTGTGCAACATCTCCATCGGGAGGGGTATTTATTGCAGGCAGAAGGCACGTGCACAGGACAATAGGACAAGTGAAGACCAACTAGGTTTACAAACATAGGGGGTTGAGATTGTGCTTTTTACTCCACTACATCTAACTGACATATGGGGATAAGATCCACAAACACACTGAAATGGGCCTTTCAGCATTACAAATATTCCTACTTTTTAAAATTCTAATCCTATGATTGCCACTGCTGGCAAGTTAGGGCACTGTTTATATGAACATGCAGTATATGTGATGGATGATAAAGGACTAACCTTGAGATAGAATTTTGAGATATCAAAAAGTCTTTTTCTGCAGGCCTGAAAGCATCCGTGCTCTGCAGCGATCCCATGATGTTTGAGTATTTTAACGACAACGTCCTGCAACATCTGAGGACAAAAAACAGACACGCACAAGTGTATATGGACAACTGTGGAAAAACATTCAATCTAGGTCTAATTATTCCCGAGCCATTGGACACCAAACCATTTCAGAGAAACTCCTTTTAGCATGGATCCCTTTTTCAAAAAGCTGGGATGTCAAAATGTCCTGACTTTGGGGGGGGGGGGGGTGTCCTTGCACAGAATTGCATGTCTTTACACTCCAAGGGTGAGCTCCAGGGTACAACCATACACATATTTCACTGGTGGCGTTGACAGGGAAAACACTTTCCAGAAATAAACAGATCCACTGTTAATCTTGTCAAAGCGACTTTTCTGGGGAAACACTATAAATTATAGTGAGGAATCACTGTTGCCATTCACTCTCACGAGGAGTAGAAAGGCAGCTTTTAATGTCCCGTATAAGCTGTCATCATCATTATTTCTGAATGGAACCAACTGTTCTGTCATATACTTGTGCTTGGATGATAAGCATGTTTGCATTGCAATCAGAAATCAGAACAGGTCAAGGTTCTAATGCAGATTGTGAGCTGGGAGAACAACAAAAATAACAGTATTGGGGGTGAATACTGTGTTCACGTGTGTCTTTGTGCGTGCATATTGTACATACTGTATATACATCAAGGATGAGACAGGAGTGTGATTGAGTGTGTGAGTGTGTGAGTGTGTGAGTGTGTGTGTGTGTGTGTGTGTGTGTGTTTGTGCGCCAGCAGCAGGTTATATGGTAATAGTGTATTTGTTAAAGTGCCTCTGCCACAACATTAGGATGCATCCCACACATTCAGAGCGATCACATGCAAAACATTTATCTTTGCTGGAGCTCTTAGAAAAAATCTTATCCGTGTGCGCGCAGTGTGTAAGGATTGTATTATTAAAAAAGACATACTAACCCTGTTGTGTTTCTGTGAACGAGACTCTTTGGAAGATTCTTCCTCCGACTGGACATGAGGATTCTTCTGCTGTTCCGGTTTGTCGGCAGAGCGGAGCGTCAACAAAGCTGGAGACAAATGTCAGGATAAGATAAAGAAACATTTAATAAGACAATATGTCCATTTAGAAATGTCTCGGGTTCTACTTATACACTCACAGCTTTTTTTCACATACATTTACCTAATTAGACTCGGGACGGACTGGGGCTTCTGTATCATAGAAATGAATTCAGGGTGTTTGGTGACCTCCCGTAAATCCAAGCAAAGCAATGCTCAATATCAACATAAGCAGAGGTCTCGTCAGCCTGAACGAATCAAAACACCTGTGTGGGCGTTTGGGAACTTTTAATACTTTATGAGTCTTCAGCCTCATAAATTTCAGGGTCACGCAATAAAATCGGGATAGGCCTTTTTCATGGCAGGCACTTGGAGTCGTCCTAATCGGAAAAGCACAGATGCTACTTATAACGATAACAATGGCTCCATTCTGTTCAAGTCTCCCGGTAAGCCATTACGGTGTGATAATTCGACCCCTAACGTAATTGGTACTTTTTGGAAGCTATAATCACAGCTCGGCTGGTACAGATGCTGGTTTTGTAGTTCCCATAAAGTCAATGTTTGGAAATGTTTGGAAATAGGTTTTATGTCTTGGCGTTATACTGTAGGCAATGTTATGCAAATTTTTCAAAATAGTCCTTTTAATAAAACTGTGGATGATGGCATAATTTATTATAGTTCGAGACAGAAAATGCAGGAGAGGAAGTCATACCTGAGGATGTTCGTCTCGCAGCGGAAGAGGATGAAACACTAATGGAGGAAGAAGTGGACTGGGATCTGCTCGGCTGTTGTCTTAGAGACCTAATGGCGGGGTGTGTCCCACTGCTGCCACTGCTCTGAGAACAGAGGGAGTCACTGCTCTCCGACTTCACCAGCCTGCATCAGACAAACATTTGAAGACACAAATGCATTAAACCTTAAAGCGGAATATGGATTTAAAGAATGGACATAAAAAGACACAACATCATCATCATCATACCTCTTGCGAGGATAACCACCAACAATATCCGTGTCCCAGGACCTGCGTTTGAGTCGAGCTACATCGGCGTTCTGCAGAGTCTCTCCATCAGGAACACTTCCTGGTTCTGAAATCACAGCGGGGGAGGGGGCGGGACTGAGGGCGAAGGGGAGGGCACACGGCTCTTTGGAGCAGGTGGTTTGGGTCTCGTGCCGAATCAGACGGGACTGGAGACGCATAAAGGCCTGGTCCCGATCTAAAGCCTGCTGGTTGTCCAGGCAGAGCCTGGATGGAGAAAAAAAAAATTGAAATTACAATAATACATACAGAAACAACTGAGACAAATGTGGCTTCAAGCTACTTGCTTGTCGTGATAAAAGTATGAATACATGTACTGTTACAAGCTGGTAAAATACTGTGGCCAAATAGTCGCTGTAAACTGCAAAGAATCTTACTCTATGCCATGGTAATGTGAGGCTGAGACCTTGCTGAAGGGCATCTGGCTGATTCTCCGAGGGGAGAGGTCCGGTGACAACTGAAACACATAATTACTGAACGGAAAAAGAGGGAAGACAGACAGAGTGACGGTGGGAAAACAGAGATTTTTGTTGTCAAACTAAATATTTGCCTTGCTCCTCATTTTAATATTCTACTCATTAATCCACAAACTCACACATATACATTTATATCGAACACAATCACATTCACAAGGAACTTGTAAACATGCTGCTTCTTTTTTTTTTTTAATCCACAAACAGACCAAAGTCAATTAAAATGAAGGCGGTACTCAGCCCGGAGATGAAGAAGAGCCGAAGATTCTTACCCTTTATTGATAGCCAACGGTTGTAGATCCCCGGTAGGCAAACCATCAGAGGTGAAGTGTTTTAGAAGCTCTTTGGCATCTAAGAGAGCACAGGAGGCCTTCTGACTGTCTTTAGGACCAAGGAGGCTGTCACTGGAACCTGGACCTAACAGTCCGAATCTTCAACAAAGAGTGACGATCAGATGCATGGAGGAATTCACACTGCATACAGGGCAGAACTGCCCAGTGTCATTCCGCCTTACCTTCTCTTCTGTCTTCTTTTCTGCAGGTTCTCTATGTTGTGCAAGACGCTCCGCTCGGGCCAGTCGGACAGCTGGTGGGACACAGTCTGAAAAACTACAAGGTAAAAACAACAAGGCTTACGCTGGTAGAATAAGACAAGGTGTGCTTACAGGGCCGATAGAGAAGGGACCTATTGAAAAGGATGTGTGTTAAATCAGTCAAGTAGCGTGAAACCTGTTATGGTAAAATACAGTGATTGAAAAATGCGTCTCAAAACCAAAAAGTATCTGATTTCCATTAGAAGAGAAACAGGGTGCTTCATATAATGAATATCATATAACCTAGATTAAAAGTTTGAATTTCACAGTACAGCTATTTCAGTTGAATACAAAATAAGCCTTCGAGTTGTCAAGTTTTGTTGACTTACAGCGACATGTCTAAAAATATCACGCTTATTCAGACTTACAGTAGGTGCGTGACCCATAAGCTGGAGCTCACAGTGGTGGTGGAAGTGAGTTCAAACTGCTGTCACATGAGCATTTATAGGGCATTAAAACATATGAAAGCCAAACACGGCTCGATAAAATAAAAACAACCTATGGCTCCCACTCTACTCATGCAATAATGTAGGCAGCATGTGCTGCATGACAAATTCCCAGAGTTAACCCACCTTTAATTTGAGCCAGACCTCTGGGCACCCTGAACAGAGAGAATCAGCGCATCCAGTATATCAGCCCCTCTGTACTTTTTTTGTGTGATATTTCCTGGACGGCAGAAATGTCATAAACCTGTATTCTCCAGTTTCCCTGAGGAGCGGAGTGTGCATCGTGCACGATAATAGCCTGAGGACCTATGTTATTCGAAGACGCTGAAGCTCTCCGGCAGTTTGACAGACCACACCACCAGTCATTCCAACCTTTAGGCGATACGGATACACAAATGCAATGCATTCCTTATGGATTGCAGAGGGGGTATATTGCTGCTAATGACATCTCTGAACCAGAGAGAGGTTGGGCATGAATAACAGAGGACAAAAAAAAATGCACCTTTGACTATTTGTCTGTACATGTTTAAACCTATTATTACTTCTGCTTTTGAAGCAGGCTGTCTCACCTCTTCCAAGCATATCCGTTGTTTGAGCTCCTGGACACAGGATTTGCATCATTGCTTTTAGAAATGCAATTGATATTTGAATGGAACCAAAGGGTAACTCAGTGGGGGGTCATCATTTGCAATAATGTGCAAACAACCCGAGTTTGTCAAATTTGAGAAAGGACATTATGATACGTGAATGCAGCATTCATCAAATAGCAAGGACGAAATAGATGACTTAAGGATTAATATGAAACATTTTACAAAATGACTTCTATTCATTCACAACACCGATGAGTAGTGAAGCCAGATCATTGTAAATAACAGGATGATGAAGAATGATAGCCTGTCTGACACTGATATTTCATTGTGTTTACACAAAGAAAATCAAATGACACATTTCCCGTGTATTTGGATTAAGTGTAGCCTTTAACAAATTAGGATGAAGGTACATGGTTTTTGTTGTTGTTTCCATACCTGACTTTTTGGCAGTGTCCTGCTCGTTTTTCAGACAAGTGGCAGTAGAGGGCAGAGTGGAGTCCAACATCTTCAGATACTGCTCCCTAGCCAGATTTAGAATGACCTTCAGGTTGTCGAGGGCTACTGTGGTCAGGGCTGATGTCTCTCCTCTCTTTCCTGAACAAACAAACAGAGGAGGGTTTCCATGTTAATTTAGATTTAGTGTGTGGCTCATTGGCAAACACCCATATGGTGGAAGATTTTGGCATTGTGGTTAACCCTTGTGCTTTGTTCGAAAGATGTTTCTGTCTAAATTAGGGTTAGGGTCAGGATTTTTGGTGAAGGGGAGCGATGGGAGTTGGTCCCGTGGGAGGGGAAGCCGAACAGAATGTGATTCACAAACCATTAAAATTCAGATTTAATACCAGGCCACAGTGGTTGTGTGGGGCTGTAAAAAATGAGATGAGTAGTTGGTGAAAAGGTCTAATTAAAATTAAATGTGAAGCATGTCTAAGCCAGCAGCCATGTGAAAAGTCAGGAAAGAGTTAACATCTGTTTTTATTAATTCTATCCTACTGTAAAAAAAAAAAAAAAAAAAAAAAAAGCCCTCTTTTCCCCATTTTTCAATGTACCTAAAATACCAAACTGTTTCCGAGGAAGAAACCACAGTGATTAGTCAGGTGACAACAAACTCATATGTGACAAACGCTCCACGATCCCTTTTGTCCTCCAATATTCTGTGAGGGGGTCTCGAGAGGTCATCCTGCACGGGGTAATATATTTCAATTATATCGGAGTGAGCTTAAGGTTACGATACATCACTGGATAAGGCAATTAAAAAAACCCTAGTCATCGCTCTACACCAGGACAATTTAACATCATTAACAAGTGGGCCATATATGAATATCAAGTGGGGGGGGTCGTCGGCCACACAATACTTTTTTAATAAATCACTGAAAATAACTCAAATAATTTTTGATTTGATTTTGCCACGCATGATCATCTGTGTACTACTTATGTGCACCCCTGGCTATACAATACATGCCAGCCCGATTTCCAGGCAAGTTCTTGCGGGCCAGACAAAAGTTCCGAAGGGCCTTATCCCGCCCAAGGGCCGCTAGTTGAATATACCTACTCCATAGCAGTGATTTTAAACCACTGTGCCTAGACCTTGAGAGATCCTCAAGTGTTCCTTGGGAAATTATCCAATTTCATTGAATTGCCCCAAAAAGATTAGTTAGAGCAAATCATTTCTAAACAGGCCCAGATTTCACACTGAGTGAGTATATACAAGTCGGGAGACTTAATTGTCATTGTATATACTGTAATAAGCTAAAATGGATCATGTTGTAACATTTTTGGTTGGTGGTGTGCCCCGGGATTTTTTTTTGAATATAAGAAATGTGCATTGCCTCAAAAAAGGTTGAAAAACGCTGCTCTATAGCATAACAGAAAAGGCGATGAAATCTTTCTAGGAAGATTGTTTCCTGTAATGTGCTTTGCTCACAATGCTCATGTTTGTGTTTCTTTTCACCCAGATATATCACTCATGTTAATTATTTTGCAATTCAGGAGATCTGTAAATGATATACAGTACTTACTGAGATATTCCTTAAGTGCCAGAATCTGAACCTGGGTCACCTTCCTCTCTCTCTTGAGCAGGCTGTCTCCTTGGAGACAGGGCAGATGGCACAGGATGTCTCCTACATTTCCTACAGATCAAGGGACGGAAGTAGTGAAAGAGAGAAAAAAAAAAACACAAAGGTGAGATTGATTGCCATCCTCAATTAGGTATCGTTCAGATAGGAACTGAAATGTATTTCCCAGGATCAGGGCCAACATAGTTTGGCGATCCACTGACTTCAAAAGGACTGACAGAAAGCAGGCATGAAAAATAGGACATGGAGTTTAACAGATGAGGGGACTTAACAGGCAGCGAAGGTCCAGTGAAATATACCACTGAGGTGCAATTATAGGGTTAAAGGTTCTCGTGTGCTGAAAGCTTAACCTGCCAACAGTGTGGGATGTTCATTTCTATAGCGATCCATCTTGTCCCCTATGAACACGAAACCATTCAGTCCCATCACTATCCCCTCTCATCCCTCTGTCTTAAATTACCTGTTCTAATTTAGGTGACTTACAAGAACAGCCTCCATTTTCAGTTTTTTTTTTTTTTTTAAACAGACCAGCCTGATGAACAATGTCAGTGCCTCCACCTCTGTCAATGAGGCCAAAGAGGCTTCTGCTCCAACCAAACTGAGGAGCAGCTTTGAGAGAACGGGGTGCTGAAAAGGGTTTCTTTCAAATGTGGCAAATTAAACTGTTCCAACATGATTTGAAATCTTTCAAAGCCTAGAAATGTTGATGAAATAAAGGGCTCTTAAAAAAAAATATTGCAGTGGGCGCTTGCTGTACGTTACAGGAAGTTAGTTATTGTAGTTTGAACGTCTGATTTTTCCTCATCACCAACATGAAGAGGTTGTGACATTGATAATTATGGGAGTTTAAAACCCATAACACTTAAAAGTGTACTTATTTGAGTTGCAAAATATAATTTGTATTTATTATATTATTATAAACATTTAAAAGATACCATAATCTCTGATGCTGACTGCATTAGAACGTTCAAGTATTCCCCAGTAATTACAGAAAAGGTAGATCCTTAGAGAATAAGGATGTTTTTACATGGTCTTCATGATAAAACAGGAAACCAGTGAAAGTTGTCCTGACACTATTTTCATTTTGCAAACTAGAAGTTCAAAATCCGCAAACATTTTACAGTGTTCATTTTTACACAATGTAAATTATTGTAAGCAAAATTTGGGCAGTAAGCAACAAATCTCAAATATACCTGATGATGATGAAAGAGAGTTCTCTCTCAGCAACCCAGAGACGGTTGCCATGGCAGCTGCTCCATTAAGTTGACTGTCTGAGTTTAACATCCGGACCCTGCAGGCTCCACAGCCAGGACTGTCTGAGCCCTGGACCAACAGGAAGTAGTGAACACTTTCACCTTTCACCTCAACGTCAGGCACTGAAGGATGAGGCAGAGAGACCACACCAGAGTTAACCGACAACAGAAATATATTGTTCTATAAATAATTTAGTTATATCATAATAGTATATGATACTACCCTACCCTCTGCAGTTACTTACTTTGACCTAGTTTTTGCCACCATCTTCCCATACATGTCTACTTCTACGTAACATATTACCTTTTGTAGATAATGTTAGTGGACGATATACCTAAAAAATGCTTTTCATTTCATATTTGTTTTTATTTTAAAAGTTTTTTGATTTTTATTTGTTAAACTGACTGTCCCAACTGCTTCCCCAATGGACGACGTCGATATCTACTGTATGTCAGTTTGGTCCAAGTTACCAATTTATCCTGTTGCACACAAGGCAATGTGGTTCCTCTTTGCTGTTGCAAAACAACCACCCATTTAAAGAGAAAAAGGGACTGTTAAGAAATGTCTTACCAGGAATGGACTTAAGTCTCCTGGCTATAGACTCCCTCCAGCGCTGTGAGGAGAGTTGGCTCGCTGCGGGCTGGGCGATGGGGGTGATTATACAGGACAGGCTGAACAACGCTCCCACCTGGAGACGGAAGCACATTCAATAAACCTAAACACACAGTCCCCCGAGTTCCATCAGGCACCTACAAGATGAATCTTAGGCACCGATCAATGTCTGCATATTCTCTCAGCGATATAAATTTGACAGGATTTCTACCCGAGTAGGACTCTTTAAAACGTAGCGAGGTTCAGAGTCAGTTACCTGTCCACGGAGTGACCTCAGTTGCTCCAACAGAAGTTTAGCCTTCGCTGACTTACCACAGAGAGCTCTGTTTGTATGTTGTGAAGGAATAGTAGAGTAGTAACAGAAAGTTAAAAAGTACATTTAAAAAACAATGTAAACACACAACACACTTTTGAAATCGTGAAATTGATTTGGGACGTACATAATTAAATTCAACACTTTTTCAAATATCAGCAAGCATATCATACATTTACAGTCAAGGATATTTATAACTTACATAACATAACTCTAAATGTTTGCATGTGACTAGACTACATGGTATCTGTACATGCAATGCAGCTGTTTTACAGGAGGAAAGTAGAAATGATTATTGCACTCCCACACAAACACAAATTAAGGATACAGTTCAAAACAAGTGCTGGACATCAGAAAGCTGGGCAGGTCAGACAGATTAAGCAGCTGAACCAAGTCTAAAACTGGAGCGTAGTAATGAAAGACCTGCAAACACAAGACAGAGGATAAAGACAGTGTTAAGAAAAGAAACATAGTGAAGAAGTCAAGGAAAAACAACAGGGACCAGGCATTTGTGAGGAATAGGATTGATTGAGAAATAGAGAAAAATATAAGCTCCAACCAACATTTCAGCTCATTAAAAAAAAAAAATTATATCAGCAACCGTCCTACTTATCTAATGAGATTAGATTATGAACAAATCAATAATATTTAAAATCAAACTGGTCATTTCCATATATGAAAAATACACAAATTCAGAGCAAAGACTGAATGAGGTGCCAACCTATTTCCAGACTCCTATAGATTAAGAGCAAATGAAGATTTTAATGAACTCTGGTTGAATTCCCATTTTTGCTGGCAAGAAGAGCAAGTTTATTACTGCCTGGTCCAATCCAGGGCAAAGTCTCACTAATACTGTGGCATGAAGAGATGAACCAAACTGATCATTAGGGCCTCCAATAATGAATTGCCCTCATTACCCACAACCACTAAAAATGATCATTTGTAATGGTTAAAAATTGCATATGCTTGAGGTCAAATTCTTTTTACATGTTTATACATGTCTCAATACCACCTTTACTGTAGAAGTAACCTCATTCAGACTGATGTGGTGTTATCTATTCGGTTTATGGTGGAATCCGAAATGGTGGTTATTTTAATACACATTATATTATTCCCACGGATTTCTTTTACATACTGTATATTGTTGTTGTATATAGTATATAAAAGTACAACAAATATCTTACTATATATATCGTATATCGTACTATTTATTTGTCCATTTAACAACGTGTCCTTTGCTACATTTATATTTGAGATCCCTAAGCAGAGTAAAACAGATTATGCAGTCATTGCAGCAGAGATGATTGGTGAAAAGACTGGACAAAACAAAATAACAGGTCAACATTTGTCCCTCCCTTAAAAAAAACAAGCTCAGATTATTTTAAAGCAGAAACCAATACGGACACTTAATGTCACCATTTGAATAAGCTGTATTGCTGTGGAAACTGTGAGAGAACGTTCATTATTAATTCAAAGTTTTTTCCCAGCTTCTGGGAGAATAAAGAGGAAAAAAAAGAGTCGGACATGATTTTGATAAATATTCACCATATATGTATACTTTGTGTGCCCTTAGTGTGCCATTGTTACCGTTTGCATTATAGATGCATAAGACCTAGTTCCCTCACGGAGAAATGAGCATTGACATATTGTTTAATAAATATTAACTTACAAGATCGATGATATGACATACCTTGACTTAAAGTACATTTTCAAATACAAGTTGTAATTCTTATCTAAATATTTTGCCTGTTTAGAGTGTCTTGGTTTAATGTGTCAATCAAATGTTATTAGGATGTATATACAATTATACCGGATTATATAATAAGTAAGATGAACACATTCAACTTTACACTTCCTGCAGTTTATTCTTAATAAATCTGCCATCGGACAAACTCCTCGCGTTTGATGCTCACATGGCACAGCATGGCCTCTCTTCCCACTAAGGATGACAAAGTAGATGTGTGCGTTGGTAATCACGACAACATTTAGTCCTGACCGTGAAGAAGCTTATTAGTTTTTGCCCGAGTTTAAACTGTGCATGTGTGCCACTCATTATAGCCTCAGTCATCCCAGCAGTCGGGAAACGCGATAGTTTTGTTGTCCTCAGAGTGTTTTTATTGTGTGCCAAGACAATCATCGCCATCTGCTTCCCTGTACAGGGATATGATGATATCAAACCACACACACAAACACCGTCTTACTCTTTACACACACATTAATGAGTAGCACAAACAAACTCACAATCAGCCCATAACTATGGGCGCCTTGCTGTGTTAGCTCAAAATGAGCACACAAAAAACAAATGCTGTGCGCTGCCAAAGATAAATTCACAAAGCAAACCATGGTTAATATAAACACAACACGCTTGCGTCTCAACCAAGTGCATTTAACGCGCAGCCGATGCAAGTAAAAGCCTCCTGTTCCTGTGCAGTTTTATTTTTATACACACACACACAAACGTACAACATGCATAGAAAAGAGAAACACTAATTATAATTGTTGGATATCATCACAGGGGACTGTGGGTTTTATTTCTTAAGCATTCATACTTTAAAAGCTTTAAAGATTCAATTACAGAGTTGGCGGCCGTTGAAGTGGCATAATGTAAAGTGGGTTAAGCATCAGAAAAACGATGACGAACAATGGATCTATATAATACAATATTTAAAGCTCAAATGATTTGATGACTCATTGGCTTTTTCTAATTTAATCAGCAACTATTTTGCCCAGTGAGGCCATTTTAGGGCACAATGGTTGATGGATTTTTGATCAAATAATCTCAAGCTCAAACTATTGGGGGGAAAAAAAAAAAAGTTGTGTATGGCCCTAAATGAAAGGTCAAATATTTCAGTCCGAAGCATTGCAGAGCATCCACAAACTTTCCAAGGTCAAGTTACTTCAATATGAGAGTTTGCTCATTTTCCCCTCATTCGCATCATCATTTGTTATCTCCCTATTGGCTGGACAAAAATAATAATAATAAACGTGAAGACCTCAAATTATATACAGTAGGTACATGGATAGATAGATTTTTGAGCTGACATTTAAAAATATATATATTGCACATTATTCAGTAGGGTATAGTAATAATTCAGTTTCCCTGGAATAAGGAGAACTGAAATAAAGAATGTTAAAAAAAAGTATGGCTCGCAAACTAAGTTTGACAATATAATCCTGTAAAAACGAGTAGTTTTGACACAAGGTCGTTGAGTCACTGACTGTCTATATGGTTGATATATGGATATTGTCTGAGGCTACACACTGTGCAGATGGAGATCTCACAACGAGCTGACAGCACTATGAGCAAGTGACTCACATCACCTGAAGACAAATGACTGCACCAAAACAATGTGGAGTCCAAAATCTGACAGAAATAGGAAAAGCTGAAGAGTGAATAATGAAAGATGGATCTTTGGTGTGTAAAAAAAAAAAAAAAAGTTAGTGTCAAATGAAGGTGAGAATGATGGAAGGCAAAGGAATGCAAGGCCCATAAAAATAATATACGACCACAGCCTACAGATTTAAGATTTCTCTGGGGGGAAAACTTAAGCATTGGCCTACATTCAATCCACCCATCCATTTTCTATACCGCTAATCATTCCATAAATTAATTTCTCCAAAGCTGGAGTACCCACAAAAGGGAAAACCTATGCAGATATGGGGACGACAAACAAACATAACATAAAAGGATCCCCCTGATGCGCAAACTCTAATCACTGCAGCACCTGGATTTCTGGCATATTACATGTATATTCTAATACAGTTTTATGGTTACAAAGTCCAAAAACGTACAAGAGGTCAAAAGTAATTTGGAGACAACACGTTCGATTTATCTGAATCAAGACCCTCCTGTCACAGGTGTCTCCATGACATTATAGGGGGACAAGAAAAAGACCCTTTGAAACTGATCTTTCGGCCAGCAGGAATCATTAGACGAAGTGTGTGAGGTTCATTAAAGTCTCAAAGGTAAGATGTGTGTTTCACGGGGCTTAAAGGAACAGTTCAGTCATTATCTGCCGATTCTGTCAATCAAACTTCCCCCGACTATTGTGGGAACATAAACATGCAGATATTATGGTACCATACTGTTCTTTCAAACTCCAGAAATGAAGCACTTCAAACATATTACATTTCTCTAAACAACATTCCTTCACTGACAACATTTGGAACAAGTGCAGGCCCTACAGCGCCATGGGACAAGACTGTGCTTCTGTTTTTCAAAGTGTCAGAAACACAAAATAACCATGCGACTGCTTGGCTGGATTTACACTGCCTCAGGTATTTGGACGAGTTAAACGGGATGCAGCTATAACAAAGCCTGGCTCCAGACCTCTGAATCGCTGCTCAGTGACAGGCTCAGCGATTCAAATAAGTCTGCCGTTGTTCCTACTGTAAGTTTTTACTCCCAGTCAGAGAAGAACTCAACCAATCAGATCTCTGTGGCAGGGGTGGGAAGTGGTTCTTCCTACAGATCACCCATTACCAACTGTTGATCCAAAGACTAGTGTCAAACCAGCTGCAGGATGTAAATCACAGCAGCCATGTGAACATACAGAACTTAATTAAGATGGGCACAGGCTCCAAAACACTGGTCACATTTTGCACAGGGCATATAAAAGTTCTCGTCTTTAAGCGACAACTACAGCAGCTCCCCTAAAGACTATCATGAGGGCAGTATGGAAACTTGGTATTGATTTGGTGGGGCAAAACAAAACATCTCACCCTCCCAAACAGAGCGCACAATGAGCCCAGTGAGAGGCTGAATGAGTAAAGTGAAACAAACATCATTTCCGTCAGACCATCACACCCCCTGAGCAAGAGAAGGTAACCATATTCTCTTTCTAACGCGAGCTATTCCCTCAGGTCGGGCTAATTCCTGAGGAGCTCAATTCAGAAACAGGAACAGGAACAGGAACATTTGAAGTTGGTAATCGAAGCAAGTTAAGAAGCAGTGAAGCGCTCGGAACTCACCTCAGACTGCACTTTGTGGTCAGTAGTGATGTGGGGAGATTGCAAGAGACTGTCTGTTGATTTGTGATGCAGCGGAGAGCGCAGATAAAAGCCATCGAAACGGAGCTCCGACGCATACTGAAACCAAATCACACACACACACACAGAGGTCACTAAACAGTAAAGTAAACTTGCTATCACACGCAGTGTCCTTCAGCCAGCACTAGTTACAAATGAGTTCCTCCTCTATAAATCAAAGACGTACACAAACTGTAGGCCTCATTAAAATGGTTTAAAAAGTAACCTACTGCAGGTATCGCATGTTTGTTCTCAAATGAACACAAAAGCACCCCCTCCATCACATGGTTATGTGGTAAGCGATACACGTGCGCACACATATTAGCTGCCGTTATGTTATGTATTACACGGCTGTTAAGTGGTGGAGATTGTTCTCTGCCAGGCTTCTAGTCCTGTGAGAATTCTTCTTTGTTCTACCGCTCCCCTACTGGGAAGCTGTTACTGAGTGACTGCTGGAGCCCACGCACTTCTGAAGGCAGGAACTTGGCAAAGGTCACTACAGGGAAGGGGAAAAAAAAAAAAGAAAAACTATGCCCACCTCAGCATAGTCCAAGTTGAGGAGACAGAGAAGAGAGGAAACTCTTTATCAAGCAGGATACGAGCTCATATCATTGTGTGTCCGAGGACAGATTTTTGCAGCCGGTAACGGTATAAGACAGGGGACATCTCTATCTACTGTATATTTATCACTTTAATGTGATCCTATTATTCTGAATTAAAGCCACAATGTGAATAAAATCCCTCTGTTTAAGGAACTCATGGAAACTCTGTTTCTAAATCAAACATCTCTTCATCTGTCACTACGTCCATAAAAATATATTTAATGAGCTTTATGGTGTTGGATTGATTTTAGAAGTGATTTTCACTTGAGCAGATGGAATAGATGCTATTTAGGAAAGTCCTACATCACCGGTCGAAACAACTGAAAATGATTTGGGCTATATGAAACAAGCCCCATCTTCAAGAACTAAACACCTGTTTAGCATAAAGATGTATATTTTTTAGATGCCAGCTCATAAAAAATGTATATCATTTTAAAATGCCAATTGAAAAACTCAACCAGACTAAAAAAAAAAAAACGACAATATGAGACATGAAATGAAACTCGACAGTGACACACATTGCTGAATATTCACGGGCGCACAACAAAATTGGCCAATTGTGTCCAGAGACAGAAAACTACCGAGTTATTTTCTTGTTATAAAGAGGAGGTACAAGCGGGAATAAAATGTAATCTCTATGGTAGCGATGCATCTCACCTCAGTGTATTCATTTTGACATCAATTTTGCAACATCAGGCAACCAATAGCAGGAAACAAGAAATAAAGGACAATTCATGTCAAAAAATATGTGGATGTGCAGATGAGCCCCGTAACACCTTCACTTTAATGGAAAGCCAATTCTCAAGTTTGGGACCCTGATCACAGGGATCCTTTTTTTGGAGCCTTTAGCATTAGTAGCAGATTCCAGTTCATCCTTAACATGTAGGATCGAGTAGTGGTCAGATTTCTTTCCAGGTCAGCCCTTTCTTTTTTGCAATTATTTCTAAATATTCTTTTTCCTCTTTAAACTCCTACAAAAGGAATGAAGAGCAACGTATCGCCATGTCAGAAACTGGCGGGAGACGTTCTCCGACATGTGTCCCTTTCCTACGGCTGGACCAGTGTTCATCTGTAGCCAACTCATTGGGGGTAGAGGTCAAGGCAGACAGGGCTTGGTACGCTCTGCCAGGGCAATGCCAGAAAGGCAGAGCTATTTCCCATGACCTCGGAGTGACCTCAAGCGATTCCTCACCGATTCCTTTAGAAGCAGATAAAGACTCATCTCTGCACTGGCTGGAAAAAGAAATCGCCCAATTTAAAAATGTGAACATTTACCCTATGGCCTAGTGTGCAGTGAATGGGTTTTTGTTTTCTAGGAAACGATATTGGAACATGTGCAGGGGCCACGATTAGACCCAGTGCAGAAGGTTCGCGGGGACAAAAACAATTCGTCATGTTTTTTTCACCGAGACCAGCTTCCTCTGTGCTGCTGCTCATATAGCCACTGTTTAGAATAAAAAGCCCTGGGCGAGCAAGCAGGAAGGTTCAAAAGGACACCCATTTTTTTCCCCTTGTGGCCTCTACAGTACTTGTCCAGAAGAGTCAAATGCCCACACATATGCCCTGGCATTACAGTCGGTCTTAGGTGATCCAATTACAAGTGGACAGCGCAAAGTGTGAATGCATCCGCTCCACATTAAAGAAACAAGAGAACCTACAACTCAACCTCGTTTGTGAGGTGGTCTGGGCTTATGCAGCCATGTTCTTTCAGCAGTGTGAAGTCACAAAGTATCCTGGTCTTCACTTAAAACGACTACCTGCTCAGGAACTCTGACTCTGGACAGTTTTGTCTTTATACAAAAAATGTTTTTTCTTTACACATTTCAATGTTTTTCCTTTATTCGATATATGCATGGTCACCACCACAATAACACTGACTATCCTATATTGATTGTTATTTTTCCCAGTTTAAACGGGTAAAATATTATTTTATTGTACAGCTATGCGAAAAACCATGAAAAAAAACGCTGCCCTTCTCACACTTTCACACTCTCATACACCGACGCACACACACAAAGTTACACTTTGACTTGCATTCAGAGAAGGGAGGTGAGATCAGAACATGGTCGCTGGAGACGCACATGTCCATTTGTGATGGGATCACCTGGAATTGCATGCCATGCCAGGTCTGAACAGGACAGCAGACAATGCTGATGGGGAAAAAAAGAAGCCCTCACGCTACACTTCCTAACACCCCTTTTCTTCATTGCTGGTCTAAATCCAATTCAATTCAAAACCAAGACGTGCATTTCAGCCAGTGCAAATAACTAGTCAAATATTTTTTACAGTTAAGATTAAACTGTATGTAATAACATACACATTTTTCTGTGTAACCAACAAATGTGTTTCATTGTAGTACTGAGGCATGCATACACAAACCAACACACACAGATGCAGTCATTCTGAACCTTCCTCTCTGTGTTCCCCAAGAGAGCCGTGTCACCAACAGCCTTTCTGCTGTGTTTGTAACCATAACATTGTGTTTAGAAAAAAAACTTTTCTTCGTGGCTTTTCTCATAATTTATTATTATTTATTATTGCATAAGTTCCAAGTGAGTTCTCTTGTTTTCCCCACTTTCGTTTGAAACTAAGTAAAGAACATAAGCACAAAATAAATAATGCAATAAGTTCTGAATAGCCGATATTTCTTGCTCACAGCCACACCACTAACAGAGATCATTACCTTTTTCTCCCTGATGACCAGTCCTCCCCTCCATAGTTCCTTAGGGTGGATACAAGTGTCCAGGTCAGAAGGTTCCACCAGTTCAGCACCCAGGTAGGACGCCGCTTTCTGCCACCTGGAAAGAAAAATGAAATATCACTCAATGATCAACAGTGCAAAAACATTTATTGTAGATCCCTGTGAATGATGACGAAAATAATCGTAATTTGTGTTCGTGCTCCCAATGCAGCGATTGTGTTATTAACTAAAGGGAATGCTCCAGTAGAAAGTTGCTTGGGTTAATATTTACTCATCTTACACCCTCTAGTGTTCAACTGGGGACATTTCACACAAAATGATATGTGCATGTGCACGCCACACTTGTGCTTTGTATTGACTTTTGAGTGTTGGAAATTCATTATTAGCTTTTGAGTTCAATCAGTATTGTTGTACATAAAGAATATCTCCTCACCCAGTTGTGTGCTGTGTGACGACATGGATCTTAGCACCATGCCAGCAGGACATGTGTTTGAAGGCTCCAAGCAGAGGCAGTAGCTCTTTAACAGGAGGGGACTGCTCAGCAGAGCCCAACAACAGCACATCCAAAAGGGCTTTACCTGAGAGAGAGAGAGAGAATAAAAGGAAATCTCTTACACACTGTTTGTGTCTTTATGGGATTCCATGAGGGGGTAGTGACCAAAGCGGGTCATTCCACTGGCACCATCTATTGTGTTTATAACTCCAAACGTTAAGACCTGTGGAAAAAAAGTTGGAAGCAAGCTCCTTCAGCTCCTCAGGTGACAGTGAAATGGGACTTTTCCTGAACTACTGTGGATGTGGTTTTAATATTTAATAGGGGATCATCACTTCAGAAGGCAAAGTTGCAGAGAGGAAGTCAGGGTAGTGTCCTAACCTCTCCTTTTCTATACTTTACTGCATAAGTACCAGAGTTAACATACTTTTACATCATATAGTTAATTATAGCATTCCTTTAGTAGTTATAAGGGTAACAGGATATATAGATAATTATTATTCAGAGACATACAGTATAATATGTACACATACAATCACAAATGCATAAATATATACTATATTGTATCCTTACTAGTTAGTGGATGATGTATGTAGAGTAGGCCATAATTTCTACCAGGCTACAGAATTCATGCCAAAATGTAATTAGTTGAAATTGGACTGAATCCTTGTCACAAAGCAGTGGAGTTTGGCTTCAGTAAAAATGCCTCTCTACTTGAAGCCTTTGGCTAAGACAATATTCCCACTTGAAGCAATGTTTTATGTGGTAAACAGGAAATTACACAATGGTTATGCTTGCCAATCCTAGCAATCAACCACTGATGTAAAAATGCTGCACTCGAATCGGTTTGAATACATAGCATCATGACAGTTCTCCGATATATATATATTTTTTAAAGTGACAGCCCAACACAACAAACAATTACACAATCGACACAAATGAAAGATGCAAAACTTTGGTGAACTGTACCTGGAGGTGGTAGCTTGTCTGACAGTAGGTGCAGTCCCTCTGCAGCCTCCTCCAACAACCTGTTCAATAAAGCCATTTAGATCCGGAGGACTAAAGCCGATTGGCCAAAATGTAACTATTGGTCAAATGTATAGTCGAAAAGGAATAAGGAATCCAAGCTCAGGTGTTAATAGTTAATAATTAATTATATATATATATATATATATATATATATATACACACACATCTTTTACAATTTTCATAATTTAACATGCAAGGATACAATCAATATGACTGATAATTCTGTTTAAAATCAGTTTAATAATTGCTCACTCACCACAGTAGACAAAACAAGCATGCAAATTTACGTCAGAATACCCATCTGTCACTCACTCTGTCAGTGCTGGCTGTTCCGCTTTTTGATCGAGTTCCTCCTGATTGCTCAAATAAGTGAGACATGACTCCACAGCGTTGGGCTTCACCTCTTCACAGTCAGTCTTCTGGAGGCCCGCCTCCAACGCTTCCCACTCCAAGCTGCAGAACTACAAGACAGTTGATATTAGGTAGGATTTAAATAGGTGATAATCACAGAATTGTATCACTGGTCATTGACCAGCCTTTATAGGACATTTAGGACAAAAAATAGCTCTACTAAAATGTGTTTATGTGCAGGGCACATAAAATAGACTTAACTATTCTAATGTTTGAAAGTTTCGAAAGGATTTTGCAATGAAAAGAAGAACAATGAAGAGAACTTGAAAGAAATGCTTCTCAAGATGGAGTCCAAAAACTTCAATTAATATCCAGCCCCTGCTTTTTGAAGTCCAGTTTCTGGGAGCGGTGTCTATTTATGATTACACTCAAAAGCTCACAATATAAACAATTGTTTATTGCCATCTTTCATCTCTTACCTGGGTTACTCCCAGACAGGCCTGAACAGCAAAGTACCACTTCAGGCCTGATGGGCTGCCATTTAGAGAGCAAGCTAAAAATAAAAACACACAGGGCGAAAGAAGTTAAGAAATGTTACGTACATGATGTCAGGCAAAGTATAATATGAATAGTTGGCTCAACGTTATGCATAACATTGGACCTTTTTAGTAAACGTACCTGGGAACTCGGGGATCCCTCTCACGGATTCCTGGGTTATTTTATCCACCAGTGTGTTGTATATGCGTTTCACTGGCTCCAGACCTGTGACAAGTGAGAACCGCCAAGCTTCATCATACTTAGACTAGTACTTTTATGCATTTTAAAACCATATAGACACCACGCTTTGCTTAGGAAGTATTTCCAAGTCCGCTCAGCAAACAACGAGTAACACTTCTTACAGTTTTGACAAATGTTTACAGGACAAAGGTAATGTAATAGAAGCTTCTCTGAAACAATCTCATGTGAAGAAGAAAAAGGATTAGATATGTGACCAGTGGCAATTATGTACAATGTTAGACATACCTGAGTATGCTAGCTTAGCCTCACTTCTCTATACACTTACTAAGCTAACTAAAAACAATTCGCCAGCAAAGTTAAAGATACATCGTAACTCACATTCATACTCTTCCACCGCTTCCTCATCAGCTTGGCAAAAAGATATAACCAACACGTAGCGGTCCATCTTGTGTGAACATGTGAAAATCCCGCAATTGATGAAAGTTGGGAGATAAATATTTGTCAAGCCTGCACGAAAATCGTCAAATTTCCCTCCGGTGATTCTTCTTCTCTAGTTTCCTGGCGGATGCAACATGACGCAAGCACGTTACTGCCTCCTGCTGGACATAGACTGAAACAGCAGGCAAACCTAACGAGATGCTGATGTTGTAAGCTTTAAATCATTTTTCCTAATTTCATTTATTCATTACCTGCAGTCTTTCTTTCCCTCTCATAAAATGACAGCAGTAATCCCATGTAGGCCTGTTTGTAATATACTCTATTTCAGTGTTCACACCTGCTGCTGGAAAATAAAAATCTAAAATGTAAATTGAGTTGGATAGAAATAAAGGTTGAGGAAGAAAGGAAACTTTCACTAAAAACAGATTTTATTGCTTACTGGTACTTAGGATTTTATTTTACATTTGCAAACTGATACACTGATGAATCGTCAGTCCCATGTTAAAATCGCTAGTTGATCTCTACAGTGTGTTCCTCAACATAGACAATATAGTGGTGAGTGTTTTCTCCCTGAGTGAGGACTGTCAGAGCCTCGAGTCCATGTGCGTCCTCCACCACCATCACCTGGTCACCGGTTATTTCCCCCTCTGCATTCACCACCATCAGCTGGTTGCCACAGGTACCGGCATCCTGCTCGTCCGCCGCCTGCAACTTATGGGCCCAACTCAACATTAACATTGAAACCAGTTGTGATTTCCTGAGTAAGCGACGTGGTGATGTTTACCTGCTGTACGACGGTAACGGTGCCTGGAGCCATGGCGACCATGGAGGTGACGGCGTCCCGAGTCTCTGAACTGAACTCGCCGATCTGCTGGATGTTGACTGAACACAGAAGCAAGTGTGTTACATAGTGCATACATTACAGCACATTGGGATTGTGATTAACAGCAATTCCCTTATCATCTGTGCAGAAAAAATTTCGCCATTTTTGTTCTTACCATTTTCGTGCACGGCTGCTACAGGTGCTTCTGTCAGCTGAACTTCTTCCTCCACAGACACATACTGGGCCTCTATTGTCTCTCCCACCTGGTTATTAAAACATATGTCAAATGCTGTATTATCCTGGACCTTGACAAATAAAAACAACTGCTACTTAAAGTATATGAGGATACGGTGGGTCTGGAACAGATTTTTTTTTTGCTTCTCATATTATCAGTGCAGTTTCAAAACTCTCTAAATCACAAAAATAATTTTCTGTGACCAATGTGACTCTTCAGTGTTTACCTCCCAGGTGCCCTCCACCACTTTCAGGCTGTGTTTGCTCTTCAGGTGACGATTCAGCTCCCACTTGGTGCCATAAACATATTCACATTCAGGACACTTTCTTCCACCTAAACACAGAAACACACAAAAGCTGAAAAACACTTGCCCTGGTCAGACATCCACCCCTCACAGTCCTAACAATAATGCCAACCAATCTTTCCAAGATACAATTGGTCAGAAATCAGAGTTACAAGGTGCTGTTCAGTGCATCCACAGTGGGAAAAATACATCTTTAAAGATGAAAGAGCAACACAACATTAAATAAAAAAGATAAAAAGCCACACAGAGGGCAATCACACATTACTGGTTGAGACCTAACGACGTGGTTCATATAAAGTACATTTTTCAATAACTTCGTAAATTGACTGAATGCCTGACTCAGTGTTGCTTTTCACTGGAAAAGTAACTTCCTGAGTTTGGGGCCCACAACTGCAAGAGCAGGTCCTCCTGAGACACTGGTCAGGGGACTTCGGTTATGTGTGAACAGATTTCAGAGTCACACAGGGCATGCATGGTTGTCAACATGAATCATTTTGACCTGATCTTGAAAGGATAATAGAGTTCTGCTGTTCACAATATTCATTAGATGGAAGAAGCAGGACTGACCACTTTATTATTATTTATTTTTTTCTTTTAAGTTTAAAACACAGTTTTATTCTGTGTCTTCAAAAAAAGATATACTGTATAATGAAACTATTACTGAAAAAAATAAAGTTATGAAAATGTCAGTGGGATAGGAGAGAGATCTGACCTTGCTGTTTCAGAGCGTCAGGGTTAGGCGGTCCAGGTCCAGCATTCTCATATTTCTGATCTGGGTGTTTCAAATTGTAGTGTCGCTTCAGGGGACCAGCAAGGTTACAGGAGTAGTGGCAGTGGGCACAACGAAACGGCTGCAGCCACACAAACAAGATGAATGAGGTGGGTATGATTTTTAGGACAATTACTGATATAATGGCATTTCTACATATTGAGGCAATAAGATACCGTATGTGCGCGTCAGTCTCCCTGCAGGCACTGTGTATTCTGACCTTGAATGCAGCGTGTTGCTCCATATGCCTCAGCAAGGAAGGTTTAGAGACTGCGGTGAAGTCACACTCCAAGCACTGAAACTGTTTGCCTAAACCAACAGAGTTATTATATATTTTTTGTTAAATATCACTTTTCATGCAGAATAATTGTGACAAGGAGTGGGTGATTGGTGGATACTAATTAATCGATAAATAAAATGGACAGCCATCAAATTAGCAATGACGGCCTTATATATTTTGTCTATGATCAGTGACTAAGCAAGGAGAGCTCACGTACCTTCATTCGTGTGGATCTGTCTGTGGCTTTTCAGCGTGAGTTTAGATTTGAACTTTTTACCACACAGATCACAAAGATGATGTCTCTCTGTGTTGTGTCGATTCATATGGGTCTTCAGGTTACTCCTACTGCGGCCTGCGTAGTCACACAAACTGCAGACATATGGCTTCAGACCTACACAGATGGAGACATGCACAAATTCAAGACACTTTAAAAAAAGAGCCACAGCACATCAAAGACAAAACAATAACAATATAGGACAGTAGGTTGTGGCAAATGCAAAACATGTGTACTTTTGTCCACAAGTTTGGGGGCTGTAAAGGGGACAAGGACAGTGAGAGAGAGAAACGAGCAAATGAAATGACAGCCTAATGACAGATGTATTTCCCAGGTAAGCTTGTTCACATTCACACAATTCTTGACATAACAGCTGATGTAACCTTTATTTGTGTATTTAGTAACACTAGTAGGGCAACTGCAAGTTCGTGAGCCACTGTGGTGGTTGTAGCAGAAAAGCAAACATTCGGGGATAAACGAATTACTTGGAAAAAAAAGTAAAACAGTACATCTCACACAGTGTCTGACTTGGTCTAACCCCTGGCAATCTCCATAACATCATTCCCCCAGAAGATGTTGTTTTTTTTGTGCATGGATTATATTAACAGGGGCTAGTTGTATGCCTCCTCTCTAGCACGTTTTTAGTCTAGCGCAGGGCTTCTCAAACTCCGGCCCAAGGTCCCGATCCGCATCCAATGTGGGATCCACATGTGTGGACATTAATGTATGTTTTCTTGTGTCTGATCCGCAAGGGGACTCAGAAAAGGGATGAGTCCCCATTTTCAGGCTATTTTCAGGTTGTAATTAACATAGGGTAATACCAAATCCTTAAGTCCCCTCAAAAGAGTTGCCCATGATCATAACTTCAAAATGACAAACTGTAAAATTTGCAGCAACAACTGGTCCAAGTGAAAATTACCCAAATAGCTCATTGTAATTTGAAGCCGTGATTTGGCCGACATTGGAGGGTGGACAAATGCAAACACTCACAGTAATTAAAAAGACAAGCCTCAAATTGTTTCAGGATAAGATATCCAGAGAAACATAACCGAGTTAAGGTGTTTTTTTGTTTTTTTTGCTGATGTCTCTCTCTAGATATATATTTGTGTGTTCTTTACCAGGGTGGGATGATTTGATGTGTTGCTTTAGTCTGTGCTCTGAGAAGCTGCGTTGACAGACAGGACAAGGCACACTCTTCCCCTGTGAAACAACAGCAAGACAGACATCAGTTCATATTTTTTTTTTGCATCCCTCACAGAGACAAAAAGTTCATCGATTTTGCTCTAAGCTTCAGATAAACTACAACGATATGTGTTCATTTACAATATTACATATTATCAGAGTTTGCCCTATTCTCCCAGATTATGTTCAAAGGTAAAGTGATTCTCGGATGTAGCTGAGGAGGGGCTATGTACGAAGGTAGAAGACGCCTTACCCTAAAATGCTCAACGTATTACAGTAAATTAAAATGTTGCCAGGCAACCACGTTCCCGTCGAAGCGTAGTCGCAGTCCATCATGAAGAGTGGTTACCTGCTCCTGGTGCGTCCTCATATGGGCCTGCAGTTTGTATTTGTCAGGCGTGCTGTATTTACAGCCGGGATTAGAGCAAGGCAGCAGCAAGCCACTGTGCTTCTGGATCTGGTGCCGCTTCAGGGAGCTTTTGGTGATGGACGAGTAGCTGCACTTTGTGCAGTAATGCAAGTGCTCCTTGGTGTGTGTGCGCACGTGGACATTATAGTGGACTTTGTACCAGAAGAGTTTACCTGGGGGGGAAAAAAAAAAAACAAAAAAAACAGGGTCTATGTACAGCGCACTGAAAAACAAATAATGATAAATGTAAACAACTCCACGAAACCAGGCTACTCGAGGAGGTTTGTGCATCTCACCACAGTATTGGCATTCCAGGTCTCCGTAAACTTTCCTAAGCCGCTGGAAAGTCTCCATGTTCAGATGTGTCTTTTGAAGAGCAGAAAACACCTGCTGGAAGGCGCCCTGGTTGAAAACCTCGGACCCCTACCAGCAGAAAACGAAGAAAAAGACAGGAAGGACATTTTATAATGTTATTTCAGATGATAAAGGTCAATAAAGGTAACCCAAAAAGTCATTAAAAATATGACTGTCAGTTGCAATGTTTGTCCTCAAAAGAGAGGCTGCTACATAAAACTATCTGGCAATACCTAACTAATGTACCTTCTCTGAATGTGGAGCTTGGTCCTCTGCTCCTGCAGGCGCTGAAGACGAAGTTGTGTTTTCGCTTGAATCAGGTAGTTCCGTTTTTCCTGACGACGACGTGGTTGGTATGTTTTTGGCTGCCTGTGTGTGTACTCGAGCCCCGTCCTCTGGGGGAGGGCTGTGGCGTCTTTTCGGTGCTAAAACTGTCTTTGGGTTGTGTTCGTTTTTGCCTATGTTTTCAGCTGCTGGGCTGCGTGTTTCCGATGTTTTGCTTTGTGGTGGTTCCGCAGGTGTGGCTCTTTCCCGTCTGTCAGCGGGAGACGAGGTTTCTGGAGAAATTGCTTTTTGGGAGCCTTGCTGTGCAGCTCCGTTTTCTTCCCCTCCATCATTTCCCAGCCCTCCTTCTGTGACCTGCAGATCTAGTGCACTTTCATCCTTAGCTTTAACGTCTTCCCTCTCGTGCTCCTTCCCTTCCCTCCTTGCCGCATTCGGCTGCTTGTCTTCACCGCCTGGCAGGTCCTCCTCCCCCTCATTGCCATTACTTCTTCCTTCTTCTCTCACCTCTTCGCGTTCACCCTCCCGCTCTGTCCTGCGCTCTTCCTGCGCCCCTCCCCCTGGGTCCCCCCTCTCGTCACCCCCCCACACCTCTCCTCTGGGCTGGATCAGATAGTAGCTGTTATTAATACAGTCCACGAAGGCCTGCTCCTTGCCCAGCTCGGGGTGAGACTCTCTCAAGTGACTCTTCAGCGTCTGAGAGCTGACAAACTTGCCGTCGCACTCACAGCACAGGTACAAGAAGAGGTGTTTCCTGACATGAGCAGCCAGGGCGTCAATCTTTGTCGCAGCATGGTCGCAGAAGAGGCAGGCGAAAGGACGCGAAGGCCCGTGAACCAGCAGGTGACGCTCCCGCTCCAGATGGTTCTTGAAGCGTCGATTACAGGTGGGACAGTGGTATAGGAGCTGCCTGAGGCCCTGGCGAGTTTTTAACCTAAAGCAGGATGAATATAAAGTCAGATAAAGGACAGTTAGAGATTGAAGTAATTCTTGGATAAAGCAGATTATACTTCAGTTGTTGGTAGCTCTGGGAGACTGCCGAGTCTTTGAGGTTATGCCGGTTCTCCATGTGTTTCAGCAAGTTCTTCACATCCGAGTACTTTTTCTCACAGAAGGTACAGTGCTGCTTCACCTTCATATGGACTCGCTCTATATGGACCTGCAGTACCAGAAAAGGCGGCGTTACTGATGCAAGGCTTCATGAGAGTCAAACTGAATTAAAACTGAAAACAAAACCAAAAATGTTAAGTCAGTGAACAGCGGTATTAATAATAATAATAATAATAATAGTAATAATAATAATAATAATAATAATAATAATAATAATAATAATAATAATACCTTGAGGTGTCCTGGGCTGAGGCAGGTGAAGGGACAGTGCTCGCAGCTGAACTTCTCTCCTGTGTGCTTCCTCAGGTGAACATTCAGGTTTGCTTTGGAATGAATAAATAAATGGGTTAGAGAGCAGTGTTAACATTTTAACAGATTATTGGGACGGCTGTAAGTTCTCTGGACTCGTGTGTCAGTGCGCCGGGACACACCTTTGATGGTTGACGCGTAGTCGCAGTGTGGACACTTGAACGGTTTCTCCTGGGTGTGCGTCCTGAGGTGGGCGACGAGGGAGTGTCGGAATTTAAAGATCTTATTACAGAACTCACAGGTGAAGATCTTCAGCTGGCTCTGGGGTAAACTTGGAGACAGAGAGGAACAACATCACTTTTTTCAAATTTACCACTAGTACTCTTGCTAGGGCTCCGACAGGGCGGCACAGTTGACAACATTCTAACAGGCAAGCAGACAAACTAAATAACGTTTAACTCTTTATGAAATAGGAAAAGCAGCCCTTTTCTGGCAATTGTCAAATTGTAAATTATGAATTGTAAACCGCTTCACACAAAACAGTATTTAGCTTGTAGTTTACACAGGAGCATTTTGTTAGAATGAATTCACTTGACCTCCAAAACAAAACTATTACCAAGCTACTACTATAATAAGCACTGATATAATTACTTAAAGTAGTTAGTTAATACATTCGGTAAAAACATTCATACAGTACTTGGTAGCATCTTGCTTGATAGAATATTCCTGGAAGCCTCTGCTGGCTGCTGCTGCTGTTTTCGTTTTTGTTGTCGTCGTGGAGGTTGGCTCAGAGCTACAAGTGAAAAAACAAAGAGATCAAACTGATGAGAGCAGATGACACTGTTGCTCTCACTGCCGTAAGCCTACCTTGAAACGGGGCTCTGTTGTTTATGCATGTGATTGATAAGTCAACTCTCAAGTTTATTTGGATAATCAATAGTTAATTACAGAATTAAAGATGCTTTGCTTGGTTTTAAATAACGTTTAAGAAAATTCACAATTTGGACCATTAACCCTGTAACTTATTATGACAATTTGAGGAGCGTTGGAAAGTTTTCATCATCAATTACCTTGGCTCCTGGTCTGTTTCGGGATTACCTTCCAAGTTTGTGGCTTCACTTGGAAGGTTGTGTGAGAGATTCTGGAAGACTACAGACTGATGAATAAATACACAGGACATATTAAGTAAATAAAAACAGAATAATATCGGGATTCACAGAAAAAAAAAATATATAATTTATAAATATTCCTGGGTTTACCTGAGGCTTCACATTGTTAACTGTCGAATCTGAGACATCTTCTACTGGAACCATTTTATAAACACCTATTAAAATAAAGGTAAAAACATTATACATACGAGCAAACGGCCTGCAGCAGGGGAGGCCCTCATCAGCCCAAACGTAAAATATGCCAGATAAAAAAATTATAATGAAAATAAAAAAAAAATTGAGACTTACCAGGAAATGTTTCATCTTCCGTCAGAACTACACTGATGACTGACTTTTTGTTTCCTGTTGCTGGGCCTCCTTCTTTGGCTATACGGCTTCGTTTGGTTCTCTGGGATCTAAAGCTTTCTGCATCTATGAGACATATAGTGTGACATATAGTGCGTATTTATGCAGGTCAGATGCTTTCAGCCATATTATACGCTTCTTACTGGGTGACTATCCATCACAACAGACATCCATCACCTACTTTGCTTTCAGACGCTAAGACAAAAGTATGTACAGTATAAAGGTAAGTATTTAAAGAGCCTATGTCCAGATAGATAGAAGTTACCTTTTTCTTTTGCGGGTCCTGGTTTCCCTGTGTTCTGATGCTTCTTGGTCCGTTCAGCTTTCTCATGGTCCAAACTCCCAGAACTCTCATCTCCTGCTCAAACAAAGATTTCTCCTGAAAATGATTGTCTCACTATCACAATCCATAACATAAACATAAAAGTGTGTGTAAATGATATTTTCAGACATTATAATGATCTATTGTTCTATGTTCTGATTGATTTAGAAAGATTCCTTCCTTGCATCACCCCAACATATATTTGTGTGTTCATTGCAAGCATCTTTAGCACCATTTTTACTCCTCACCATTATCCTCTTCATTATCCTCCTCCTCCTCCCTCAGACAGATGTGTTTCAGGATCTGTCGTCTGTTGCTAAACGAGCGACGGCAGTTTCTGCAATCAAATCCCAAAATCCTATCATAGCTTTCACCTAGTGGAGGAAGACAAAAAATGGTTAAAATGCAGAGTAAAGTTTCATTAGCATTTTTTTTTTTTTTTATATACGAAAAAACACATTAAAAACAAGTCATGGCTAAAATGTCTACAAAACAATAACGGGTAAAAGTAGTGGAGGTATACTATGTAAGTATATATAGCACATAAGACTTGATGTTACTTGGACTGACTCCCCAACCTGCAAAGTAATATTTACTTTCTTCTGCTAAACTATGTTGTGGGTCCTTCTCTTTCTTTTTCCTTTCTACTTTTCGCTGAAGTTTAGCCTCTGGAGAATGGGTGGAGTCAGCCTTGGATTTCTTCGTAGAGCCTTTTGGTCTTCCTCGCTTTCGCTTCACCGGGCTCTCTGGCAGACGAAAAGAACAGTGAGTTTTTAGTCCTTCAACAAGACCAAAATTAACAATGACATTATCCAATGAAAAGTTGTTTTCTGTGTAGAAAAATTGTGATCTAAAAATACTGTACTCATACTGTACTCTTTAATTACTTTAAACAGTATAGTATTTCCTTTTTTTCCTATATTGTTTTCTACATTTATATTTTATTAGCTTTTAATTTTAATTATCTTGTAAATACTGTTCTTCTGGGAACTTAATAGGGGCTTGAGTGTAGTTAAAACACTTCTTGTTATAATAATGCTGTTGGCCTAATAATTAAGTCTAATTCATCCTTAAACGAATATACAAACAATGTTTGTTTTTCCATTTACATATTATATATGGATTACATAATTAATTACCCGCAATTGTGTTTAGAGGCTCTGTTGCGAGGGGCTGCAGTGCAATGATGATGTCTTCAGGAGTCTCCTGCTGGGTGTGCAGCTGGGAGCAATGGGCCAGAAGCAGCGAGCGACTGGGTGAGAAGAGGTTGCACAGCCGACACATAAACATAGAACCGCCTAGGAAGACAGGGAGAGGGAAGGTGAAACGAACAAGTGAGACAAGAGATTAACATGATTTAGCTTTCTCATACAGTAAAGGTGGAGCAGATTGTAATTTTTGGGCCCAGTGTTGCCAGTTATGTGACATCTACTGTCTACCTGCCTGTAACATTATTCAAGGACAAAGAGATCTTTCATTAAAAACATAACATACACTAGGGCCCGAAAAGATAAATGAAAAACAACAGCCTTTGTGTCTAGAGTACAAAAAAGTTGATTCATATATAAGGAAAAACAACTGTATTGGATGTTTGATTCATCGCGTTTTTTTGTTTGCTTTATTCTTTAATCAAATGAAACCGGCTGTTTTCATTCTATAATACATAATTAAGGTATGTAACGAAAACCCGCGTGTCTGCAGATTCATTTTTAAGTCAAATAACATCTCAAGCCCAAAGACTCAGATTGTAATTGCATAAAAGCGTGAAAAGCACTAAATGCTCAAGTTTCAGGGGCAGGTCTAATATCAAATGTCATTTTGAGTGAGTGTAAATGGCTTGTTCAGTGAGGCAACAGTCGCATTAAGGTCATCTTCACCAAACGCAGAGGCAGCTCTTCAGTCCATCTACTTATCCTGTTGCAAGTTAGCATATTTATTTTTTCCAAAACGTTTCGCAGTACAATAAAAAACGAAGCCATGAAAACGTGGAATACATTGAAGCAACTGATCAATGTGTATAGCAGTTGTTGTGTGTTGGCTGATGATCGGCACACAATCCGATGCGGTCTCAAAACTTTCTTTATTGATGAGCTAACGGCAACGGAGACAGTTGCTCGCGATGTCCGACCGAATTCTACTGAGCACTGAACCTTCGGCGAACACACAAGTCGGTACATAATCTCCACGGTGTTTACAGAAACCAAAATATCGTGAAAATGAATGCTTTTAAATGCGGACGTGTTGTGTTATTATGATTTGGCCCAAGCGAAAATGAAGACCCGATAGACATATTCGAGTTGGCTCTCGTACAAATTCTTACCTGCTGTTTGTTGATCCATCTCTCTAGTGATTAAATGACACAACAAAACTAATAAATCGATGGACAAGAGCCATCATACAGCTGAATATTATGTTTAATTTAGATTTAGACACGTATTTTACATCGCTAATGTAGACATTTCTGTCGAATCTGCGAAACAAGTCCTTCCACCCAGCGGAAGTGCTCAGTGTCTGGTAGGATTGTATAAGACAGCGCTCCCTGTGGCGGGAAGATTGCACTGCCGCTGAATTGGGAAATACAGTATTCTCAGGAGCAAAATTCGCTCAAACACTCACTTTGTTGTAGGCTGTGTCAAGAGAACTCAACATTGTCACCGTAAACGTTGTTTCGTAGGTTGCAGAGAGTGGCCCTTCATAAAATTGACTTTTATTCCTTGGAAATTAAACTGTGGTTAATTAGGGCACAGTCCCCTCTTCCACTAGGCTTCCAGCAGTGCAGAACTTGACACATTTATTTAATGTAGGAGCCAATATTTGAATATGAATTAATGAAATAGAGAAAAAAAGAGTGAAGTCCTATTCATATAGGCATATAAAAATAATTAAAGATATTGGTCATTCCACTACACGAGTTAAAAACAATGATTCTGATAAAATACTACAATAATAATTGTATCATCGAGATCATAGGCGCACTTACACAACAACAATGGTTTTATCGTGAGGCTTAAGAGTAATTATTGTTTGAAGAGACTGATGCAATGTTAATCCCACCCTTTTTTTTCTGCTGGAAAATTTTACATCCAGAAAAATATTTTTCGTTGAAATAAATGTTCATAGTCCTAGGGTTTCTCTTCACTATGTGTTTGTGAGTATATGTTTTGTAATTTTCAACAAAAGTATTCTCAATGATGCTACAAAAGAGATAAGAGATCCATATCCATCCATCCAGAGATCAAATATTGCCTACAACAGGGACAATGACAAAACCTTTATTAAACAATGCAAGAATTTACAGACATACAGACATTTACAGCAATTGTTTTTACATTGAAAAAGTGTCAGCTCAGGTCACACATATATACACACACACGCATATGCACACATGCGCACACTCCAAGTAGAGAAAAAAAAGCCCAGCTTTCCATTAAAAATGTCAGACCCCCTTTCTTTAGTAAATGTCTACTGCTTCTTTACTTCAGATTAAACTCCCTGCTCATATTCCTTTCTCACAAATTGTTGATGTTTTTCATAACATATGATTAGGTGACTATCATAAGCCACCAACTGAAAAGTGCATGCTCTATTGTCAACATAAAAGACA
Organism: Colistium nudipinnis; assembly: GCA_016785305.1. Taxonomy (NCBI): domain Eukaryota; kingdom Metazoa; phylum Chordata; class Actinopteri; order Pleuronectiformes; family Rhombosoleidae; genus Colistium; species Colistium nudipinnis. The sequence continues at coordinate 127,491 of JAFBJU010003772.1, read as the reverse complement.
AATAAATTCTGAATGAAAAATGAAACATGCGTCAGGAGTAGCTGATATCAATCAGGGACAATACAAATGAAAAAGTAAATCTGACAAAAAAAATATGTGTCATATACTATGAACAAGTCTAAAATATGTGACAATGCTCATCGAAATGTGTGATGTAATAAGATCAATATTATACTTTATTCACATACATATTAGGCCAAAATCTACCTGGGATTCATTCTGAGATCCCGGTCCAGTAAATGTTATCGGGTATAATAGACATTACCCCCTGATCATTTGAATATGTAAAACATATTTGCAATACCAACATAAATGTAAGGTTATTTGTAAAATGTTTGTAGTGAGAGGGAAGAAGGGGTTCACCCTGCCTTAGAGAAGAAAGTAGTTATCAAAGATTCTTAATTTAATATTATTTACATCTACTTTACATTGTTTTTAATATATGTCATGTAAGATTACAGCAGATTAATCAACATCGTCCTATTTATAAACATACGTGAGTGTTGGTAAACAGGAAATAACATAATGCACACATATATAATGTAAACACATTACTCAAGCTCATTATATGATTTGTGATATTATTTAAAAAAGTGAATGTGATGTGACCAAAACAAAAAGCTTGCAGATGAAGCTTTTGCTAGAAAAAAACAAATCTAACTGTAGCTGATGTTAAGCCGTATAGACAAATGGATGGAAAGTAGCCCTTGTATAACTTCACTGAAAACAGATACCAAAATGTACGATGGATGCAAAAGCCTATCAAGAGTACTTAAAACACTCAAAGATACCAATCTTAAACAAACATGTTAAAATAGACCTTGGTTTTGGTTTTGTTCAAACATGTTTAGAAATATTTTGAAGGCTGAGACATTAGGTACCTTTGATGAATGGATCCTATATCAAAAATGTTCCGGTGTCCCCGAGGGTGAACTTCAATGGATTTGATTTGTTGAAAAATAGAATTTGATTTACAAAAGCATCAACACATTTTCCGTTAACCAGCTTTATGTCTTTTATGCAACTCTACACAACTATCTAATAAAGCACATCTGCCCAAAAAGTTTTTGTGGGATTTCTAATCTCTTATTTGTCTTCATATCTCTCTTAAAGGTAAATTATATAGTAAAGCAAAATACCAATAAAATAAAACCTTACAAGAGAACAATTATGGATTATGGATTCTAAAACATTCATAAATACCCAAACATATGGGCAAATTATGTGGGTGAGACAAGGCTTATAGGTTAGATTCCTGAGAACGAATGTATATGTGTGTGTGTGTGTGTGTGTGTGTGTGTGTGCGTTCACATGATGCAACACTTGTTCTTGTGTGTGTGAGAGTCTTTGAAGCGGAGTCTCTGCTTGGATCGATATTTTTCCAGGTAGGTCAACTGTTTGCTGTTGATGGCTCCGCGACGCTTTCTAAAATATTCAAAAATACAAACAAAAATAGTAATACTGACTTCTCCAATCCTAATCCCTTACTTAAAAATCCAGTTTAATTAAAATATCATCTTTGTATCCGTATAAAGTGTGTATCTGGTATAAAGATGTATAATACTGAATACGGAAAGAATTTTAAAGTATGACAAAGGCTTCTTGTTGCTAGTATATAATTAATCAGCTGTTCTAGGAGTGTTTAATAATTACATTGCATTGTATTGTGTGTTTTAAAATACTTCAGTGTTATACTGTAATAACATTTTTAATAAGAAGAAATGCTTGTAAAAGTTACATGAAGGTGGCTCCGAAATGTACTTACTGCCTGATAAGTTGAATAGCGTCTTCATACTTCATCCCACTCTCTATCAGAGCCAGAGCAACCAGTACAGGAGCCCTTTATGTATACATAAATACACAAACATGTCTAATTCATAAGTTTTAATTTTTATCTTAATATTTAATCTTTCATCATTATTTTTTGGTGTGTGACATACCGTCCCAGGCCAGCCACACAGTGGACGGCAACGCAGCATCCTGGATCCTCCTGAAACTTCTTCTTCAGCAGACTCAACCAATCATCAACAAGCTTAGTTGGAGGTGGGGCTCCATCGTCAAAGGGCCAATCCTGAAAAAGACTAGGAACACTAACTCCCTGGACTTCACATAGTTTCAGAGGGTCTCTGCTTTAGAGTGTAAAGGGTGTGTTTGTGTGTGACTTCCTTACCACCACGGTGATGCCGTCTTTCTCAAGTGGCGTTTTGTCATAAGTGATGTCACACACTCGGACTACAGTGGTGGCACCAAACTGTTTCAGGTCCTGGAAGGAATAATTACAGTAGACAGTGATTTTCACAGCAAATATGCTTATGTAAAAGTGTATCTAATGTATATGAATATCTGTAGTGTATCTGAAGGCAGACACACACTCCTATGTTACTTACCTCTATGAAGGAGCTGAGTGTGCTGTCTGTGGGGTTGTGGGTGATAAGGAACCTCATGTTCTTGTGGCACAGTTCCACTGGAGCTGGACGGTTCATGGTGGCCAATGTGACCTTTGATCTCTCCTGATGACCTCCTCCTCCTAATGTGTTAGCGGTTAGCTTTTAATCCGGAGCCCTGTGTCGGAAGGAAATATAGCCCTTATACAACATATAGCTTCACATTAGAAATATATAAAATACATGAGTTATAACATTTATACATATTACCAGCCGTTGGTTTCATATTCACCAGACATAACAAACAAGAGTGGCATTAGTCTGCTAATCTAAATCTCAGCAAGGGAGAAAATGTTTCTTGACAACTGACATTGGGGAGTCCTAACTAGCCATGGGTGAAATGCCAGTACAAGTCCATAAAAGCGGAGAAGTGTTGTTGCATGGCCATGTGTAATTATGGTCTCTCCTCACCTTTGGCTCCAGCTGCAGCAGTTGGCTGCTTTGTCTTCCACTTCTTTTTCGATTTCCAGGTGACTCTGGACTTCCTGTGTGTTCTGAAACCTTTAGTTTATAGTCATTAAAGTTTGTTTCCCACCTCCACGGTCCTTTTTACACTTTTTCACTTGACTGTATCCTGTAGTCCAAGAGGCTAGAGCTTGTCAGCTCTCTCTGTGTCCCTCTCTTTGTTTTGATCTCTCTGATTGTCCAGTCCTCCTCTATGCCTCTCGTTGCCCCTTGCAGTAGCTCTCTCTGTCCTTCTCTCAGTCCACTTTGCTTCCGGTGTGCGAGACTCCACTGGTTACCCCATGAGCTGGCTTGTTCAGAGGGCAGTTATGGCCAATGGTCATTCAGGGTTCAGGCCCCCAGTTCAGGCATAGTGCAGCATCATCCCACATAGGGTCTAAATGTGTTGGGCGTGGCAGTAGTCACCACTCCGCCGCACAAACTCCATCAACTAGCGTTTCTAAAAGGAATGAACATACAGAAAAAAAAAACAGGTCAAATACTCCACTCACAGAGGAAGGGGAAAAACGGTTAACAAATTAGATTCTAGTAGTCCAGAAACAATATCAGCAAAGGGGGACCATATTATCTTGCCAAATATAATCACGGCCCATAATCAAGGCCGACTGGAGGATTTACAACCATATAAATGGATGTAAATCATTCATAAATAAACAGATAGACATATTGAGGTATTTAATTTATTATTATTTATTAATGTTTTTTTTATGATATACAAACCCATCACAAAAATTGGACTCCAATAATGCTTTTATTCACAAAAATCGATATATTTTGTTGGATGTTAGCCAAGGTGGTTGTCAGGCAAGATAGCTCAACACAAAGGACTGACGGTGCCTTCCGTGCATAAAATTCAAATATAACTGAATATTCTTCTGACATAGTTTGGTCCCATTATACCACTAGCTCATTTACATATGCAAGACCAGTATTAGCCCACGTTTTAATTTAGGATTTTAGAATAATCATAAATGCACTATTAACATACACTCAAGTGTTCACATGGAATGAAAAAGAAACCTGCATGGCAACAGATGACAGATGCACCACAAGCTCCGAAATCTAATATATGATGGAGTTCAGAAAATTGGAAAATATTCTATTAGATTAGCCTGCACAATATCAACAAAATTAAATTTGGTCTGGGGAAAGAAATGAGACCAAGGTCTAAGAAGCAAGCGTTTCATTTGATTTGATCTGCAATAGTTGAATGGTTTGTATTTGACTGCAAGAGCTTATTGCGTTTATACAACCTAAAACTATATGCCCCATTTCTGAGATACATTTGTAGCAGTATCTGTCAATATCTATCAAAATTCATTATGTCCCGAATCATTAGCTGAGTCATTATCGGTGCAAAAAGTAATCCAACTCTAATTCTGGTCATGCCATTCATGTAAGTCTGTTATATTTTGTGCAAATTTTCTAGGCAAGGTAGTGAGGGGGACATAAAGAAAGGTTCTCAGAGATGGAACACTCCACCCCTTCACATGCCCAAACATTCAGACAAACAACCAGGGAAAGCCCAGAGGTAATCTGGGTAATCTGTGGTCACCTCTTCACCCCACACAAACACACACACACACAAACCACTACATAGTCACATGCCAAACTTACTCACTCTTCCAAAAGAGTGTAGTCTGTTCCAGGTCGTTCACTAACTATAGTTAGGAATTGATCCTGTATTAACACTAATCAGGACAGAGGACAAGTCAAAATAATGTGGGAGGGGGGAAAAAGGATTTATTTATTTTGTAGCCACCTTGTTTCTGCCTTTAAAGCCTCGTGTTTCACAAACGGAACAACATGAAAGCCGAGACACACGGGATGAAAAATTTGAATCACCCAAAGCAGAATGACCAGGGGCACTGTGGCTGAGAGTCAAAGCAGTCAATTCACTGAAACTGAGACACAGATCCAAAACGAAATACTTACCTTGTGGTAGTGGAGTACTAGTGACTCGTTTTAATCTGGCTCATCTGCATATATATATATATGTGTACATTTCATTTAGACAAGCCATGATCCCTTGGAAAATAACTGACACCAAACACTGAACCAGAAATCACATTACTAATGCCATCCAATATATAGATAGTAGAGTCGTTTTCATATTAAGCAGAGTGACCTAATATAAAAACAACATATAGGGGCATAAAAGAGCATGACATAGTCCTGAAATGGCTAGACGGTATCAGTAATTCCAATTAAAACTGTAAAGCCGATCTTCCCTGTTGCCTTAGAGCGCAGTTTGGTTCGTAAAAACAGGTGCTTCCCCAGTTGGTTGTGTGTCTGGCTGACTCCCTGTCATGAGCCGGGTCACAACCCAAAAAAGTTAAACATGGATCCCATTATTATTCCAGAGCTGTGTTAGGCTGCCAAAGGTTCCGTAGTACTGACCGTAATAGAATTAAAGCGAACTAAACACAGTAAGCCTGTTAGTTGTATAGACGACAACGAGGCGTGTCGGTGGGAGCTTCCAATCCTGTTCAATCATGTTACGGCACTATTGCCACTACTGCCTTCCAGTAAACACCTGGGGAGGAAGGGGTTTCCCGCGTCGCACACGCCCACGTCACGAGTCCCTTCTCCAATCTCAAGTCGCTCTGGAAAAAAGTCAACGCTAAATGCCTACATTCGAAATAGATCTGCGAGGCTACACAGCCTCCCCTCTTACCTCAGTGGACTGCTTGGCTTCTCAACAGGAAAATCCACAACCCACTGACTGGCAGTTCCCCCAAAGTCCTGCAGCAGCAGCAGCAACCCTACAACAGTTTGAGTGCTGACAGACAACCAGCTGACTGCCTGTTATAGTCAACCCCTGCAGGCACCGAATACCTGCAGCTGTATTTATAGCTGTATCTGTACTGGCGGCTGATTCTGTGACACATCACATTTTGGCCATCAGTCACTTGTCCCAGTTCATTAACTCGATCCAAAAGACACTGCATTGGAAATGCGTTTTCTTCGTAACATTTCTCTACGGTTGGCAATAAACCTCACCTACCGCTCAAGTAAACGCTCTCGATACGCCACAAAACCTGTTGCACACTGGCTGTGTGTCAGCATTGGGAACCTATGCCAAATACTACTTAGTCATTGTCATTTTAACATTTACAAAACAAATGCCACGTTCATTGAATGTGTGTCCCTACCATTCAGCTCTTCAGTCTCATCTCTCCAAACACGGCCTAAATATAAGTTCCCCTGCCTTTTTGCCCCACCGCAGAGTCCACTTGCTTTCGGTCTTTTTTTTCGGCCAGTCCAAGCTGAAGTGGATGTGGATGTGAATCAGAAAGTCTCTCTGCAACGACCTGTGGCTGTGCCCCGCACTCTCCCTCGCCCTGCTCCTCTCTCGCTGCGCCGTACAGTATGTTCCAGCCTGTAGCTCTACCTTGCTGTGGCAGTGCAGTGCTTCGGTCTGAGGATCTGCTGTGAGCTGGTCTAATCAGGCTGAGCAGCCATCTGACCCTGACAGCCCTGTCACTACCAGAACACTCCACAGTTAATGCTCTTAGAGGGAGAGAGAGAGAGAGAGAGAGAGGGAGAGAGTCTCATTTTTCTCCTCTTCCTCCTCTTCATCCACTCTCCCACTTTCTCCCTCTCCTCTCCCAGCCAGCACTTAAAGCAAGTAAATAAGAGGGGCTGTTCCCACCTCCTCCACCATCCTCATATACCACTTCATATAGGCAAATACATACAAGGGTGTTATTGAGAAAGCCAAGGGCCTCCTATATGTCCACTATGAACGAAAGATAATGTTTTAGAGTCCATATTCTTGCGATGAACTTGAAATGCTCTGCTGATGAACATCTCCTGCTATGACATGTCACTCTGGACCTTTTCTTGTTTTCCTTGCCTCCCTCTTTTCCCCCTTTGCCCTGCCCGACAGACTAAAAATAGACGGTCCTTTGAGCTTCCAGACAGATTGGACAAGTCAAACGATTGCGCCTCAGTTCCTGGAATGAACTTTCTTCTTAACCGACAACAGTACCAGGTAAGGATGAACCAATACGTCGGCCACATATTGGTGTGGACCGATATTCCCCTTGATGAATAAAATCTGTGTAATTCGGCAAATAAGATAGAATTGGCCGACAGCAGTGGCAGATTCTCGGTAGCCTGCATCCAACCCATTGTCCCAATCCACCGGCCATCAGTCTGTGTGTTCATCCAAAAAAAACAAAGCACACAAGATTATGGCAGAAAACATTGTGTTAACCCACTTCTTTTAAGGTAGGCTTTGAGCAAATCCATGCAGCTGGGGCTTTTTTCGAGATCCATGTTTAGGTCATCTTTGTCCAGTTTGTTTACAAGGTCATGGTGTGGGTATGTGAATCCAGAGAGTCACAAGGCAGTCACAGGCTCAGACCTTTTAAAGCGGAACGCGCTGGGGCCTCACCTGACTATCAATCACTTTGAGCAGGAGTGTATATGACTGTTCACTTATGCGCCGAGCAGTAAAAGCACATCTTACTGGCTGAAATTAGCTGCAGCACGATTTGAAGACTTTCCAATTGGCCATATTTAGAATTGATTGATGACCCTGATCATGCCTGCTGCTTATATAAAGGACTGTCCTTTGTGCATATGTGTTGTCAGGGCTGGAGCTATGTTTGTTACATGGTGCCAACGTTTGGCTACTGTATCATGCTCCAGTTGAATCCAGCTGTTGTTCGCTCTGATCACCCGTCACCTCTTTTCTAATTGTGATAACAAGCATAAATATAGATGCAGCGGTGGTCAGCAGGCTCCAAAGGCAAGCTGACAGATTAAATACTTCCAGAGAGAAGAGCGAGATGGAAAGACAGATGACTCAGCTTTGCCTCGTTGAGGTGAATTGGCATAGTGACACTTTGAAAATGTCAACAGTGTAAGAGAGACGGGAACATGAAAGAGGCCCTGGAACATATTCAATTCTAGAGCTATGGATAACATAAAGACATTGCACATTGTCAAATGTGTATGCTATGAAAAAAATGTACAGGAAAAATGGCCAACAATAATGCTTTGGGAAAAAAAAAATATATATATATATATAAATCATTTTTATATATATATATATATATATTTTTTTTTTCTTTCCAAATATTTATCATGCTATGAAAAAAATGTACAGGAAAAATGGCCAACAATAATGCTTTGGGAAAAAAAAAATATATATATATATATAAATCATTTTTTATATATATATATAATATTTTTTTTTTTCTTTCCAAATATTTATCCCAACTCACTTTTAATGGCCTCAAGTTTCCAATCAAATGTGCGCTAATATGCACTTGAGGTGTAATTACCATCTTCAGTTGCCATCGTTGTTTCCCAGATCTGTATAAAATACTCGCATACTCCTCTTGAGGCCTCGTCAATCCGATCCTCCTGGGGACCGTCAGGTCCAGTATGACCATCTGTTTTGCTGCTACAAATGGCAGTGCCCTGGCCATGAACATGGTTGCTGCATGGCTTCTGGAAATGTGAGCTGACACCTTGTAGGTCAACCCTCAGCTGGTAGTCTTGTGCTCCGCGAGGAACCTAAAGGACACACTGGGTGTTGGCTGTGGACTCCAAGATTCGCAAACGCAATTGGATGGCCGACAAAGACTTCAGCATTGAATCTTTTATTCAAATGCTGCAAGGAAATGCCAGGGAAGTTCCCAGGCACTTCGTTGCATTAAACAAACTTTGCCGATGGTGATGAACGTGGTAATTATGAATCATTATGTTCAGGTTGATATTGAATCTATCCAAACTCCATTTCATATACATTGAGAGTGTGTGCATCTGTAGACACAGGTAGTGGAAGAGAGTTTAGTAACATTTTGAATCATAACATAAAGTTGCAGATGCACCTGCTGAAAAATGAGAACCATTTTCCTGTTCCAATTTCAAGAATGAGACCTGGCGGGAACAGTCCAGCATACGGATATCTAATTTATTGTTATGAACAAATATTCGTGGATATGACATTAAAGCCTTGGAAAAAGGACACAGGTCTCAGCTAACTGCTCAGGAAAACCGGACCAAGACAGTGCATAGGTAAATAAATGTTGTTGTAGAACGCGACTATTCTTGGTGAGCGATTCTTGGCATTATGCAGTGGCTGGGGCTATTTAAACCTCCCATCACCTCTATGAAGGAGCGCTAATCTAGTTCAGTACGTCTCGTCTCACCTTGCTGTATTTGCGCCTGATAAGTGAAAAAGGGCTGACCTACTGCGATATAAACATTACCATAACAAGATTATCAGAGAGCCTATTCGACAATGCGACCGGTGGTTACAACTGCTACTGCAGCAATAACACTCTTAAAAAACCTTCTGACACTTCTACCACTAATGGCTTTTGTAGCCCTCTCCCGACTAATTTGGTTCTGTGCGTATCATTCCTGATGAAGGGATAAAGTGGCAATGGAGGCCAGTATAATTGAAACTCGTTTACCATGTTGATATATACAATTAGGCAGAACCATCTACTCCCTGAGAGGAGGCTGTAATTCTGTCCCTGGGGAACACCACTCATGCAGCTATGTAAAATGCTATGTAATTCCGTGAGCAAGTTGGAAGAAACCGGATATGAAAGGGAAACACGTTCACACCCATCAGTTTCATCTTTAATTCTGTAAACGAGGTAAGTGTTATGGAACCACCGGTTAAGAGCATGTGATGAAGCAACAGGTGCATCGCAATGCTGGAAAACTAAGCTCATCACATGACCAGGACTGGGGTGGCATGGAATAAATATCAAGATCTTTGATGTATCAGAAAATGTTTCTTCCTGTCATTTTTAAGCTCTGCTGACATTTATATATTTATTTTATTTAATAACTGATTCCCGTGTAGATGTGACTTGTTTACAGGTAATTGGTTAGTCCTTGATGTGTTGCGAAAGGAATTTGATATTATTCGTATGATGCACAATTTATGCAGTGTAGCATGATTAGGGGTAATGATATAAATGAAATATTTGCTTTATATTGCAGTGGCATACATGGGGCTTGGGACCCCCTGAGGATGTCAAAACACATCACAGACAATATCATCACACACCCTTACACCAAAACATATTGTATAAAAAGAGGTGTGGAAAAATGAGCTGTGCTCTTGCACATAAACATGCGCACACCCTCAAAAACATGCTCACCGGACCGACCACAAATACATTCATATACACAGAGTGAGGTTAAGCGGAAAATCCGAGGCATACCTACCCACTACACACACAAAAACAAGCTGAGTAGGGAGGGAGAGAGAGAGAGAGAGAGAGAGAGAGAGTGAGAGAGTCAAGCATGTGGCAAGCAGCAGCAGCTGCTGGGTGTATTATTAGACTGTTTTGAAAGCTGAGAGTCATACAGCAGGACATTCACCTGCAGACTGAAGAGTTACCATGACAACCAGTTGTCAGTTTGACAATATAACTTTATAATATCAGCTATATCACGTATGCGTATGTAGGCTCGGTGCCTCGGCGTAAAGAGATTAGAGGGAGAAAAAAAAAAAGGCAAAACTAAACTGAACAAGTGTCCTCATGAAACCTTGTTGTTACACATGCAAATGAGATTGTCCTCTAACCCACAACACAAACTGTTTGTAATACACGTGCAGGCTGGGAGGTTGTGGTACATTGGCCAGTCATGGTAAACAGGACAACTCTGTGATCACTTAACCATATGCTGAGATTTCTGGCTTTCAGCAGGGCACAGTTTCCATCTCACTGTCCATCCCTTCTGTCCTGGAGCAGCCACATTCACATAGGTTTTCATGCCCCTGTCAGGGAAAAAAAACTTACATGATTTCTCATATCATGGCATAAAGTATGCCATGGCAGATTATATGCAAAATAAAAACTATATATGCGAAAGTAGGATGCACACGTGACATCAACTCTCTTAGAATGCTGTTTGCTCATGCTCCACAAGTAGAAAAGAATCTACATAATTTAGGCAGCAGAAACACTCATGTGTGCACATTGCACAAACAGCAAAGGATCGACCAACGACAACATCCAATCACGACGCCAATGTATTGTCAAGACTGCTGTTTACCAGGTGAAAACCCACAAAGAATGATGAACTTCTGCCCTGCGTGCCATGCCGCCCCAGCCAAAATGACAGACACAGGACTCCATCTAGTGGACAAACTGGGAAATGACACTTTGGTGCAAACAGCGAAATGATCCCTTTTTTGAACTTTCAGTTCTAAGAGGACCTTGGATTGAATAGTTGGCAAGCCTTCCAGATCAATATAATATTCAGCTGTGAAAACATGAAATGCTTCTTACCAATTGAGCTGACTTCATAGCAGGGTGTAGCTGAATGTGTTTCTATTTCATCTTTCATCCAGGCTTTTGGAATTGGTCATTTATATTCGCTATTAGACAGGCATATGTATCATGGTGTTATGATTATATGAACTGGGCACTGATACTGTACTCTATGGGTAGGTAGATTATAGGTTGTGTCTTAGGAAACAAAGTGTAAGCAAGAAACAATCAAAATGACATACTGAGTGTTTTCTAGCTATGTTTTCAGATGGCAGCATTTCAGGTAAGACACAGTGCAGAATTTCAATTACAACACACCGATACAAATATGGGCCAGCAGTCAATGGTAAAATAGGCCAGCGGGCCAGAGCTTAGTTGGGGTCAGTATTGTGTTAAAATGGCTTCAGAATGACGTGAGGCTGAGTTAAGAGCCATCTGCCGCCCTCCGTTCGTCAGCCACCACTAAGTGGATTAAAGGTGTTTCACACAGAGAGCGCCCGTGTAGATTTGTGCACGGATGGTGCTGCAAGTTGGAGAAGGTGAGGTGGTCACAGCACAGTCTGCTGCGTTTCCGGTCAGCCAGCTGGTACTGCCCGCTGTGTCCTCCACCTGCTCCTGTCTACACCCTTCTTCACATTTCTATTTAGCAATCTACATACATCTGATCTAAGTAGAGGTGCCCTTTATGCCGGAGATTGCTCCATAACTGTCTTTGCTGCTCAGGGCTCTGTGATTAAGAGAACATTTGCTCATGTACCCACCAGTAACGTCACTTCAGTACAGTGTGCCGATATGATGGCTGTGTTTTGCAAACAATGTAAACTGAAGAATTAAATGAAATTAAACACAATCTTTAAACAACTGAAGATTAACCGCCTTATTTTTGTCGACTAAATCCGAGTGACCCAGTTCATACTTAAGCTGTTTGTTAAAACTTACTATTAATATGTTATAACCAAAGCAGAGAGGAAGCTGGACTCAAATAAACGATAATTCAATATAACAAACTGCATGAAACTAACCTATACTTACGAAGTAAAAAAAAAAAAAAAGCTCAAATATATTCCCAGAATTGTGACTTATCAACTTTAACTCTTTTCATTCCCATTGAAGGTTTGCCAGTTCATTTTCTTTACAGCAGAGAAGTGGTGGCTCTGGGATTTTTAAGCCTAGCAGCCAAAAGATAAAATGAGATTTAAATTAATAAAAACTTTCTTCCCACACCAACGCTGAATGGACTCAAAGAATAACGGGCTATCTTTTTGGCTTACGTTTAGCTCAGACTAACCTGTTGGATTTTCTTGTTTTGTTTATGTTTTGAAATAGGCGCTTAAACGTGTTCTCCGAGAGAGTAGCACTTCATCCGTAGGGCTGTGTAAGAATTACATGACAGAGATCAGAGCTCTCCAGATTAGGTTAACATACTTTGCCGTTAGGAGGGTCAAGGTTACCGACCTGCAGGCAGCAGAATGTTTTGCTGTGGGGAACAGATGGCTCACTGAGATTAGACAGGTGACCTGCTCATGGTTTGGCTCAAGGTGTTATGTTTAGGTTTCCCCTAATGCCTTGCAGCAAAATTTAACACACTTTATTTGTGAATTATACTGAGATTCACAGATACTAGGTAAGTACGGTACAGAACAAATTGAGTCGAATCTGTTTTTTGTTTTTTTTTACATGCTTGCTTTCCATTCATCTCAGTTTTAATGCGTGAGAAAATAAATATATTTGTCACAGTTAAAAAATCGGTTTCATAAAAAGCCTATATTAAAATATGTGTATAATTACTCTCGTATTGTTTGGATTTTTCTCCAAATACTACATGAGAACTCCTCATTGTTTTTGCACTGCAATGCTGGTTAATTCCCTGTCGAAATCCAGCGATGTCTCTGTGGGAATGCAGCAGCCTGAGGTCAGATTAAAAGAGAACCAGGCCAGTCGGAAGTTGGAGTTAAGGCTTAGAGACAGATCAGTGTAAGGATATATAAAGCAGCTCAAACCTATGGTATGTCACAAAGTGCACAGCACTATCAAATTGGCTGTTACAACCGGACCAGAAAAGTCCATGAACACCAATTAGGAAAAAAATAATTTACTTCAGTAATAAGCAGTTAAGGATCAGAGATCCAACCTACACTGAGGACATCTACCCTGTTCTTCTGTTGTGTATTTTGCGTCAGCCAACATGGTTCTGGAGGACAACGAGGGAGACTCTGTCTTTGAGCCCCACATCACTGTGAGTATCACAGAGAGCTTCAGATAACATTGCGGCTGGTGGCTGGATTCACAGTTATAGTGCTAAACTAGATCCATGAGCCACTAGAGTTAAATCATCTTTAACTGAGTATCACTTAGTTTTTGTCTCCATAGAAGAGATTCTGATGGCAACAGAGACCACTGGACAATTGGTTAAATGGCATATTCAAATGTCAACATCAGGATCTGATTTCACTATCCAGGGAAAAAAAATGTGACAATGAGGATACCCGATACTCCAAAAAAAAAACTATTCCTCCAAGTCACCAACTCATACGTCATTTAATTTGCACTTTAAAAAAACCTTAGTGGTATAAAAGTAAAACAATGCTTACATTACTGAGACAATAGGTTTATATCAACAATTAAAATTGCATATTCGTCTCAATTTAACAATTTATGTTTTCAGCCAAGCTGAAAGTGCGGAAAAACAACGGGCCAATTAACAAAAAACATACTTGGATGTCTTGACAATTGCTTTGACTGAATCACTGTTTGTATTTTAGGAGGCGCACGTAGAGACTCTGCATGGAAATGTCCACTGCATCATGACAGGGACTCCGAAGGCAGACCGCCCTGTCATCTTGACCTTTCACGATGTGGGACTGAACCGTGAGTCTCAGCTGAGTTCAGCTCAATGGCTCTCAATCACTCTTTCTCTCACCTTCTTGTACGTCACGTGTTTTCTCACTTCATTTGTTTGGTGCCTGCACACTATTATGTTGCCTTCTTGTAGACAAGACCTGTTTTGAGACTCTCTTCAACCATGAGGACATGCAGGAAATCGTCAGACACTTACCTGTTTGCCATGTTGAAGCACCAGGGCAACACGAGGGAGCCAAAACTCTCCCTCCTATGTAAGGAGACGGATCATTTTCTACAGCAATCTTACGTGTATATTTAATGCAGTAAATACATCATAATCATCAATTAATATTCTGTCTTTCCAGGTACGTATACCCCTCCATGGACAAGCTGTCTGAAACATTGCCGGCTGTCCTCAAACATTTTGGGTAAGACATACTTGTTTTCCCCCTTTGTCTAGGTCATCCTTAGATCAAAAGTTGATGGATTGGCCTTTTGCCCTTTCAACTGTGTACTTTGCAGGTTACGTCGTGTCATCGGACTGGGAGTCGGGGCGGGAGCCTACATCTTGGCAAAGTTCGCTGTGAGTTAAAAGCCTCTTTTCTAAATCCAATTAGAAGGTGACACTGTAAAAGAACACAATCTTTCACCTGGTCGGCAAAATATTGCATTAGATGCTTTACACACAGATCGTCACTTGTTTGCGCCATTCCTTAATGTGTACGTGGTACAGCATCAGATCGGTGCCAAAATGATCAGACAGCTAAAAAAAAGTTATGTTTCATCAGGCACAGATGTGGGGTGACACATGATAATTAGTGACGTCTGAAAATGTGTATCCATGTTGGAGACTGATCAAAACTGAAAAACTGCAGGAATGAACTGTTGTGTGTGTGTTTGTGTAGCTAAATCATCCTGATCTGGTGGACGGATTAGTTCTCCTCAACATCAACCCCAATGGAGAGGGAATAATAGATACTGTTGCAAACAAGGTGAACAATATGTCATATGTATTTTTTCAACCGTCAATGGTGAAAGATATTAGAATTCGACACAGATGGTGATACTGCAATCCCGTATTTTTTTGCTGTATAGATCACCGAATGGACTCAAACTCTACCAGACACAATCATCTCACACCTGTTCGGCAAGGTAAGGTGGCAGTCCTCCTCTGTGGTGACTGGCTTCCGTCATCATGACAACATATACTGTATATATCTTTTTTAAATACCAAATTTCTTATGATGTTCGAAATGATTTTTCAGGATGAGATCCTGATCGACCACGATCTCATTGCGACATACCGTCACCACATCACCACAGGCATGAATCTGTCCAACGCGAGTCTGTTCTTTCGCTCCTACAACAACCGAAACCCCCTGGAGGTGGAGAGGCCTGTTCCTGGGGGAAACATCAATGCCCGGACACTCAAGTGAGTAAGAAATAATCGGACAATTTCTAGCGCATCCCAGTGATCCGTTTAAAAGATAAAGTCTGATTGCCTTTTGGCTGCACTGTAACACAAATCAGTTGAATTGGGGCCAGGCATGAATTAGGACTTACTCAGAACCAATTTGTTAGTTAGGAGCCAAGCTCCTTCTACGCAGATAATCAAGCCGCACATCTTGCCCTCTATTCCTATGACTGTTGTTTTCCAGGTGTCCCACTCTGCTGGTCGTAGGAGATAATTCTCCGGTCGTGGAGGCTGTGGTCGACTGTAACTCTAAACTCAACCCCACCAAGACCACACTGCTCAAGGTAACCAGGCAATGAATGGATTCATGGATTCATAAATGAAATAGGCGTCCAAGGAACTGCAAAACACACACAGGCACTCATAAAGTATTATTTCATATTTTAGAAATGTATTACAAGAGAAGGCTACGGATGAGGGCTGATTAAAAAAAACAGTTTAGACTGATTTGTTATCAACAATTAACACTGTGCTAAAAGACTTCCAGTTTTTGTGACTGATTAGATTGAGAGTGCAAATGTTTGTATTTTGCCTTTTTTAGATGGCAGATTGTGGAGGCCTTCCTCAGGTGGTTCAGGTAGGCTGTGCCTTTCTATTGGCAACTCAGCTGAAAACACATTCAAATATTAAGAATATGTTGCACTATATATATACAGTATATACACTTAAAATCTCTCTCACCACAGCCAGCCAAGGTGACGGAAGCCCTCAAATATTTCATCCAGGGAATGGGATACAGTAAGTTACTACACCTTAATGTTCTTTAAATGCGTCCTGTACAGGTAGCTCTATGTTCAGAGTCATGATGATTCAATTACATTTGATTCAGAGAGGTATCCTTACCCCACCGTTGGTGTTTGGATCAGGAAATGCTGAAGGCATTCATTACAATAATATTCCTCTTCTGTAGGTCAAATCAATATTTTGGTTTTTGTCACAAAATTAATTATATTATATATATTGCAGTTTGTATGAATAAGAACTATATTGCAAAACAAAATAGAAACTCCAAAAAGCCCATTGGATGCCGACACACGCCAGTACATACTTGTCTCTCTTCCATCTCCAGTGTCCAGTGCCAGTATGACCAGACTTCGCTCAAGGACAAGTTCCAACTCCAGTGTGTCGTCCTTCGAGGGCCCCCGCAGCCGCTCACACACCAACGAGTTGCAGCGTGGTCGGACACACTCACATGGTGCCGAGGAAAAGCACGGTCGCTCACACACTGATGTCTCTATGGACAGTAATTCCGATAGTAATATGGGCCACGGCATTTCAAAGTCCACTAAAGTAGCAAGCTAGAGTGCACTCTGCCCTAAATCCCAAGCATTTAAATTATACCTCATTATATCTCCCCAGCTTTATCCTTCTTTTTTTATTTTTTATTTCCTCCTCTGCTCATTCGTTAATGCCCTTTTATCTGCACTATCTTTAGCTGAAAGGTCACAGGCTATCATGTGACTTTCCTCCATTCCAGTTTTTTCCATTTCATTCTTACCAATCTCTGATTATTATATGATGCACAATATATGTGGATAAGAGAAAAGATTAAACGTATTCTTTGAAAAGTCCTTAAGCTATGATGTGTTTATGTAAAACTCCGATTTGTATTCATGTTTGAGGAGTACAATAAATATGCAATAAAAGTATCTCCTAGTATCAGAATTCCCAACTGTTGGGTTCTTTATTAATACCTGTTTGTGTGTTTTATTGACACTACTAGTACACAAAATGGTTTGAATTGTTCTTGCTTTTGGTATACTGTATATATATATATATATATATATATAGCAAATCACAACATAACATTGTATGTTACATTGCTTGATCACTGTGAGACCATTCTGTCATGTGATGTAAAACTACTACTACTATTGGAGCCAGTTCACAAATCTACCTCTTTGATGACACTACATTTTAAAGTGGACTTTTCTCCAAGACAAGGTAAAAATGGTGCACCAGTCTTAAATGACTTAAATTAAATCAAAACATTAAAATGCAAATGGGGCTATCGGCTAGATAGATAGATAGATAGATAGATAGATAGATAGATAGACAGATACATACATACATACATACATACATACATACATACATACATACATAGATACATAGATACATACATACAAAGATAGATATATACATAGATGTACCTCTATGATTGTTCCACTAGAGGGAGCCCTATAATCTCCTCTGTTTTCTTCTCTGAGCATCTGGGTCATCTGATGGGTCATTAGGTTACGTAGCTTGCCAAGTGTTTCAACCATGTGAATGCAGGTAAAACGTGTCAAAGTAGTGTTTTTTCAATGTCACACATCTAGCATATTTTTTTCCTTGTTTTATTGAAGGGGGTCATATTCAACCTCCTTCCCCTCCCGGACAGGATTACAGTTCATCAGGTCATTGTATAATAGTTTTTTTTTCTGTCATTGTGTAGACATTTGACATTTTCACTCATAAACCAATCATTTATACAATTCATATATGTTAAAACGACATCCTGCTTTGGCCTGATTTGGGGGGAAAGCCTGTGAATATGAATAATAATAAGACAGATCTTTCCAAGTCAAATTTCCCAAAACACTTTGATTCAGTTAATGTCGATAATTCCGTCACAGTTCTATTAGCACAGTGTTACTTATCATCCACCAAATTGTAAAGATATATGAGGGATACACATCATCACCTATTCAGAGTTCAGTGGAGTTTTACTGCATTGATTATTCATTAGAGCAAAGCTTGCGATCTGCAACTGGCTCACGGCTGGTTTACTCTTTCCTATCTCTCCCTTGATGTTTAATTATATAGAACGCAATAAACACAAAATATTATTTTTTTCCCCCAACAGTTGCCAAACTGTGTGACTGCCAAATGTGTAAATGTGGCCCAGAGGACACTCTATGTAACCCTGATGTCATGAGTTTTAATCCACCTAAGTGAACCATAATTTGCATCCCTCCTCAGTGTGGGTAAAAAATAATCCTTGAAACGAGAGAGTCTGCATGCATTTGTATGGATATTAGCTGCATGCACGAATGTACTGCGTGTGTAGGTGGTGGGACTGTGTGTGTGTGTGTGGAGGCTGTCAGTAGATGGATTGTTTTTAGCCGGTACTGTATTACACTGGAGATACACAGATAGAAGAGAGCATAAAGGCAGTCAGCATCAAAGTCACAATAATTGTGTTTGTATGTGTGAATGCTTGCGTGTGGGTTCTGGTGTGTGTGTGTGTGTTGTGGGGGTGCATCTTTATTTCAAAGCCTCCTTTGTTTGGCTTACACTATGGAACTGTGATGAATAATGTATGACAGAAATCTCTCAAGATTTCATTTAAACGCGAGGCGCCGTCTCTGGGACGACTGTGGGTTCTCTCGTGTCTCATATTTTTCTTCTTTATTCACTGTGCTGTGGTGCACAGGGCTACACTACAAATGGTGCATATTTCCCTATCTACACTAGAATAATAGAGTAAGGCTGATGTGATGACTGCCCCGCTAGCAAAGTGATTTCCCTTCCAAGCCAACGAGATGGACAGAGTGGAGGGCCATTTCGTTTCAGCTTCCCAGCAAAGTGTTGCACAGTGAGATAATGACTATTTTGCTCATAGACATTAGTGTCCCTCTGCTACTTTCATTTCCCACAGCAAGGCCCGAGTTGGTCACTAACTACAACTCAGTATACACACTTCTTTTTTTTTATTGAACTCCATCACCAATGAGGAAAACAGTCAGTACTATATCACTGACAATGTCGTTTGACGAGGGCAATGACAGCTTTACGTCCACACTGTGCTCTGACACTCCCTCCCATTTTCAAATATCTCAGGATGCATAAACCACAACATATGAATTCATATTTTGCAGGAGAGCACTATTCCCCAAGGAACCTCTATGTGAGGCCCTTTAACACAGATGCACACACAAAGAGGAGATTTGGGTGAAACGTACTCTGGTCAGAATGGGCACAGACCCTGCAGCGCCACGCAGAACCCATAGACAACAGAGATACATACACATTTGACACATTGCGTACATGCATGACAGGGTGCACATTATGCACAGTGTGCACGGACAGAGGGAATACAATGAAACCCTCTCCTCCTCCTGAGCACAAGTGGGATGAGGTGGGGATGTGACATAAGAGCACTCGGGGAGGGTGGAGGTGGTGTGGGACACGTATGGCCCCTCTCCTCCTCTCCTGCCAGTGAGCCCCGCCAGCTGCAGCCATGTTGGAGCAGCAGCAGCAGCGGCAGCGGCGCTGCTAGCAGCTAGCATCAGTGGACACCGACAGCCGGGCACGGCGCTGTTGTGGACAAAAACAGACGGGGAGGGAGACTCGCAAGAGACACAAGTCACCCAGCCGGCGTCGAGACCGACGCGTGAATGCGTGGAATTCAAACATAGTGGCCGGGAAAAGGTGCTCGCGAGCGGGGAGTAGGTGCGGCCGGGCTCCGGGGCTGAAGCGGGTGAGTATTGATCCACATTGGAGGCGGATTAAAGTGGGAATAGCCCACTGTTAGCTGGGCTAGCTTAGCATTACAGGGGGGGCAACACACACACTCTCTCTCTCTCTCTCCCACACACACACACACACTCACACATACACACACACACGGAGACAATGGCATTGACGCCAATTCAGTGCGCTTGGAGTGTGTGTGTGCATGCTTTTAGGGGCTGCAAACGGGATATAACATGGAATATAGTGTTTCTCGTGATGGGTAATCCAGGTGGGGTTTTTTTGACACCACGGAGTCATTTGTATTCCTCACATACACACGCACACACACACACACACACACACACACACAGTGGTGCAGTGGCCGAATCCACCCCGTCTCTCGGATTCTTCTCCGACGGGTGCAAAGGACCGAGATATTTCTACCGAACACACGTATAATCCTGTGTGTTGGGGAACACCGAGTTGCTCGGGCTGAGGTTTGTTGTCACAAGTTAGGGCTTTGAGACAAAGGGAGGCGCTCCTTACTTAACCTGAGCGTCTCGAGCGTTTTTGGGGTTGCCCGCTGCCTTGTCAACCACGCTCTGGTACTCTTAAAGAGTACGGATCATCTTTTTTTTTGTTGCCATGCGTTCAAGAATTTAAAAATAAGGTGTAATGTTGTAATGTGCAGGGTCAGCTCTGTGGATGTGATATGACAGTTTGACTCCTGGGTTCCTGGGATGTTTGGAGCCCAGGCTGCTCTGTCATGTCTCCTACAGATTTCTGCTTTCCTGCCTTTCCCCCTATCTGGTTTCCTGCCTTCATCTGCTTGTTGCCCCAGATCACATGCCTGTGCGTGTCTCCCAGCAGCCAAACCACAGGGTCGGGACCCCAAGTGTGTCCTCAGATATTTTGATTTAGACAATATAACAAACGACTATTTCTGACAAGGGCAGCCCGCCTTCCAGTTAATAAAATGTCATTCATATTTACTGGACGTGCAGATTTTCTTCCATCATTAAGATATTGCACTTTAACTTTTTCATGTCACTCCAACGGTTGGGCACAATCAACCTTCTGTCTAGATATCTTTTAAAGCCAAGTTAATGTTTTCTAGATGACTCATCCGGTCAATGCTGCCGTTCTTGGCTTTTAGTCCAATGTCGTAAACGTATCTGCACTCAGACTGAAGCAAATATGACTAATGCGTACCCAGATTTTTGGAATATTGGTCCATAGCCTTTATGCATTTCATTCACACAAATGCTTAAAAAGGAGGCGTTGACTATCCGGTAGCTTTGCTTCCCATTCTTCCCCCACTCGTCACTTCCACTAAGCTGAAGAGGCAGGGATGAAGTAAGCAACATTGAGGGTAGATCAATGTTTACACCTGTGTGTTTTCAGTCAGGCACCGATGAAGACGGGTGACAGGAGGAGAGGCGCGGCAGAGCAGTGGAACTCAATAAGAAAAAAAACAAAGGCTTAGAAAAAGCAGACAGCTGTTTGGAAAGGCAACTCAGCCCCCAGGTGTGTCAGTCCAAAACAATCAGTGGGCGGGTGTTTTCCCTCTCCTATATGTGACCGCATACAGTACAACTAGGAAGTGGAGAGGCGGAGGAGGGAACTCTACGGGTGTCCGTGGTCTAGCAGAGGTTCAGTCCTCTGTGTACCAGCAGCAAACATGCAGTTCTGGGATTTCCTGGGCTGCACCAGTACAGGTATGTCTGTGTGCGCAGTCATGTGGCCCAGTGGATACGTTTGGTTGTAGCCGGGCTGGTGTGTGGGTCCTCTGTGCGAGGCAGGTAGAAAGGGTCTGGCAGGATGAGGGCTGGAAAGGAATTTGTGCTGCTCACCGCCGTGCAAGCAGTTGCATGTGAAAACCTCACAGGCAGGTACGAGTGTGGAGCTCAGACAAAGACGCGGGGAGCTTTGATACGGCGCGGCTCCGCTCTGTTTTCCTTTGGATAAAACCGGTGGATTGCTTTTCACGACAGATTAGACAAATGAATAATCTGGCACGAACGAAATGGGCCGTCTGTATCTCATGCCATGAATTGTACGTGGATCTCGCTCGCCATGCTTTCCTCCGCAATACATAGCGTGAACCCCGCGCTGTTCCAAATCCATGAGGTTAATCTTTTTGGCTTGAGTACCATTGTGTGACTTGAGGCTTATTTTTATGATTGGTGTTTAATCTTAACTTCCCACAATGGGGGGAAATAACAACGCTTTACGACAACCACTGCTACTGCCACATATTACTCTTCTTACTGTGACCGTGACTGCGACTGTGACTGTAGTTCTCAGAGAGCGGTGTCACACTGTCACGACAAAATTAGGTCTACAGTCAAATTAGCTGTAGGTAAGACAACTATTGAATTAATCCGCTTGCATTCCTGATTCTTTGCGCCCTGACCAGTCATACTTCCCACTCATCCCATGCACACAGCAACCTAAGGTTTACGTGTGGATAATTGCACACAGCAACCAAATAAAAAAACTCAACCTGCGATCTTCGGGTCTTTTTCGGACAGCCATGTCAGGAGTGACGTCAAAGACGACAAAGAGTTAAACACCAGATTTCTGTCCCAGTTTAAATAGGCCAAACAACCACAATAGGCCACAGTGATCAAATGTCACTTAGCTTGTCCTTGGGGCTGCATGTAGGTGTGCAACTGACAGCAGAATATGCGGAGCAGATGTCTGGCAGTTGATGACATAATAAAGAGTTCTTGTTATATTGAACTTTGTAGGAAGCCTAAATACTAATGATCCACAGATGGAGAGAATACAAGCATTGCGTATCTGCAGTTGTACCATAGTAGAATACACACACTCCACGTTTATCTGAAAAGGATGTGACATTCTGCCTTATGATTTTAGTTAAGTCTTGTGTGTTTGCTTCTATTGTGGTTACTTAATTTGTGTTGCGTTGTGTTGAATTCCAGGACAGTTTGGCCCCCAACACCCATCCTGTGCCCCAGGCAATGTGTTTTGGTATTGCACAAATAGCTATGGCTAAAATACCTGATGCATTGTGTAATATTCTTTATATTTACTGAAAGCATTACAAATAGCGAGAACATCTTTTCTTTTCCAACACAGTTATAAATATCTTGTTGCATTGTATAATGTGACTTGTTCTCAAGATTATTCTTCCATTCATGGTATTTTCCTGGTAGAACTTGCACAACTAGAAATGATATATAACAGAAAACAAATGTACTTCTCAGGCGTATTTTCACCTGTAGAAAACAAGAGTAGTTTTCACGCTTTTAGGACAATAGTGCAGCTGGCGGAGAAAGTATGACTGGAAACATGTGCTCATGTTGTGTCATCATCAGTCTTCCCCTATTTGCATCCATTCCTCGCTGTTTTGTTTAACTCATTCCATGTGGTCTGCGTGAGTGCCAGGCACTTTAATTGTCAAATGACTCCTATTACAGATGATCAAAATATAGCTTTGTCCATTCTAGATGTAATGTCACAGTAGTGGGTTATGATACACCAAATAAAAGTATGTTCTCTTCATGCCCATGAAGCAGAGATCACTCTAATTCATGGGAATATCTAAATAAATCCGCAAAGCAAAATTAGAGCACCTGATTTTAAAAAATCCAATGCAAAGCAACATCTGCTGTATGTTAAAAGAAAGTCAAAATGAGCTTTACATTGTCACGTTTTTTTTGTATTCAGATTCAACCTTATTAGACAATAAGGGATGATACACCCTTCCTTTTTCAAGCTTTCATCAAACAGAGAAGTAGTCAGTTAAAGATCCTTTATTCTCAGTTCCTGAAAGAAGAGACGTGAAGTTTCTGTGGGACCCCGGAGACGAAGTGCTTTATATCAGTGCATTTTTCAGAATATATGAACATTAACTTTGGTGCAGTGCGCTGAACACTGAGCTAGAGCCATAACTATTTTTTTCTTTTTTTTGTTTAAAAGGCTTGTTTGTGTAAAAGCAATTGTGATAGTAAAAAAAAAAAAAGTGCATGGTGCAGTGTTGCCCTGTGAAAACAATTGGTCTTTTAAAGCACCAGAGACATATTACTCTACTGAAATAGATAATGTTTCTAATAACTGGCCCATTATGTCAGTCTGTGACATAAAACATTTTGTCCACTACACTTTCTCATACATCACATTGAACTTGAACAAAATGCACTTTGAAATACGTAACCTGTTCACCTGATTAATTTGTAAATTGTTGTTACCAATGCCTGTTAATCTCTGCCTTTTTATCTGTAAAGGATTTTAAAATAATTAGGTTTACAGAAATGTAAGAATGATGAGCAAAAACGCAATTGGAAAAGGAGAAAAAGAAAACCTAAAGGGTGGCTCTCCTTGGAATACGAAGGTGGTCCATGAAGCTTAGAATGAATAAAGGTGTTACAACCTACACTGGTTCAAAAGCAGATGTAAATACTAAAGCCAATAAAACATAAGAAAATAGAGACGTGAAAAAGGGACCTGGTGCAAATCCTCTGCCTTACTTCCCATTGCAGCAGTATATTTCTAATACTACAATAATGTTTTTACAGCCTCTACTTACAATGACAGCTCCCTCATTAAATCTGTCACTGTCACTCCGGTGACTCGATTCTGCTCTCTGATGTTGCACTGAGTACTGCAGCACTCTGTTTGATCGGCTGAACAGTGCAGAGGAGCTGCAAGAAGGCTGCTGTTGTCTTTTTTTTTTTTTTTTTTTTTCTTGATGAGAATGGAGTTGTGCAATGCCCTCAGCATGGTGTCAGCTGTACCGTAGCCTCCGTGGTTTACAGCCAGAGGCTCGAGTTTTCTGCTTTGAGTGGGAGAGAGAGAGAGAGAGAGAGAGAGCCAAAGAGAGAGAGGCTGAGAGCGGGAGGTGGAAAATGTGATAGAGTAGGAGGGGTGAGATGTTTATGCAAGTGCAAAATGTTTCAAGCCGTTGTGGTGACAGATGTTTCAGTACCGTTTTAATAACAGGTTCCCCGTTTCGGCTCATTATTTGTGGATGTGAAAGATTAAAGCTGGATTTAGAGTTGGGTGATTTCTGGTTACACTCACAAACTGCCTCTGCCAAGAGGATCTATTGGAAGCAGAGAGAGGCAAGTCTCCCGGGCAAAATATGCGTTTGTGGCGGTGTGCATGTCGTCACATTTCGGGCGTTTGTCGCGTTTTCCTATGCATTAATGGGATAACCTGAAGGCAGGCGAGTAGAGGGGAAAAAAAAAAAAACGTGTTAGCAATTTTCTCGGGCAGAAGGGCTTTGCGATTCTGTGTATAGGTATATTTTTTTTATCACCAATAATAATGTCTAGTGTCGTGCCAGTCCAGGCTCAGATGTTAACATTTGTCACAAGTGAATATTAGTGACACAGTGAGGGAGACCGAGAATAATGATCTGCGTCGGTGTCCTGTTGCTTTTTGTCAATGGCATCCTGCTTGTTGTCAACATATTGGACACAACTCTGCCAGGAACAAATTGGATTATGTGATTAGAGGAAATGATGTGGAATGGCAAAACACACACACACACACACACTGAGCTGCGGTGAATCAAACCAAGTAAAAATGTGTGTGCGTTTTAACTCAATAAGACCACAACTGTCCGACACTCGACACCCCAATTCTATAGAACATCCTTTTATTCTGCCCGTTATTGTTGCGCGGTTTCTTGCTTGAAAAGTGAGTCGGCTTTGATCTATTTGCATCGCTGCGAATATCATTTGTTCACCCAGTGTCTCTGCTTAAAGACATGATACACTCAAAGTCCGATTAGAATCAAAGTGGAATCGTATGTCTTTCTCCATTTTTAGTTGTTTGCAGCTTTTCAAAATTGTCTGCGGGTGTTTGTGTGCTGGGTGATACTTTTTCTTCGGTGGATTTATGTCATGCATATTGTTTGTAACAAAACCAAGGGCTTTGGATACCATACAGTATAGTACCGATGGGAGACGCAGCTTTTATCTTTCATATAGCCTAAGACAAAGCCATGGCAGCCTCCTAATCATTCATGCCTCGTGCCTGTTGCCTAGTAACAGATGTCAGCGTAGCTCCCGAGTGTTGGACATCGTGTTGCTCATCTTGGTTTCATTTTTGCGTGGGAATGTGGGGAGCGAAACAAAAGATGACATAGAGGGATAAAGGGTTATGAGATAGAACTGAATTGGGTTGAACGAGGCCAGAAGGTGCATTCACAGTATGGCTGAGCAAATATATTGTGTCCGTCATGATGCTCGCCGCGCTCCGGCTGTGTGGAACGTAGATCCTGTCGGAGCCTCCGGGTTCATTAGAGCTGTTGCACACAGGTTGGTTGGAAGAAGCAGAAGAATTAAAACGTATTTAATCACTTGGATTGGACAGTTGGACTCTTCAAGGGATGGATGTCCTCCTTAAGGTGACTGATGGGTTTTAATGCTGAAGTGATAAGTCCTTCATTAAACAGAAGTTAACTGTGGATCACTCTGATCATTTGCAGATTATGTATGGTATAACTAAGTGCAGCGTTGTGTTACGCTCTTACCGTCAAGGGCTACACGTAAATGATCCTGATATTTGATTCTCTCCTCTCAGCTCTTCCATTATAAGCTTTCCCAACCCACTGTCCATGTTTCTCCTCTTGGGCCCTTAAACAAATCCTTGACACGACCGTTTTTTCCTTTTGAATCCTTTCTTTTCCACCTCTCTCTCCTTTGTTATTTTGTGGAGGGGAAAAAGTGATGTTCACGAATTTGCATGACGAGTACAGCGGGGAAATAAATGTGTCCTTACCATACATTATGGCACATTTGATCTTTTCATACGTGCCTGACAAATCTGACCATTCCGTTTATACCTCATATGAAAGTATGCATTTAATAGGCAGATCACTATATAATGTGTTAAATATGTAGGGGGTTAATGATGTTCGGTTTGTGTCTCTTTCCGGCATGCTGTAGTACACTGGCTCTCCCTTGACATACAGTAAATATACAATGTAGTGATGCAATGCAACAATGTTGTCATCTGCATGAAAAGTATAGAAATAATAATCTTGTATTTTTTTCTCTTTTCAGATATTTCAAGAATATCATACTATGCTGGTGAGTACAATATATAATCTTATTTTTTTAAATAGGTGGATGTTTTCATGAGTGTCAGCCGATTGTAGGAATGCAAAACTTTTACTATTTTAAGATGAGCGTATTTTAAGGTCCAGGTCTTGTTCAGTAACTTGTTAGGTATTATGTTATGGATGGAGGTAGAGCTGAATCATTTCAGGGTTATATTTAAGACCTAGTGTCTTCCATAGCTCAGTGCCTGTTGCTAGGTAACTGTTGATCCTTTGTCTTCGAGGATGATGTTGTATATTTGGAGCTGGGATTTTTTCCTTTCTGAGCAGAACCAAAATATCATTTACATATCTTAACTTTAACTCTGGCTCCACTCCACAGAGAGACGTGTTTCCTGAGTTAGGGTTAAGTTTGAAAGTGAAACTTTATTATAAACTGAAACTTATAATGAGATGATACTCTCTAACGTTGCTGGAACAGTGTGGCACCGGGTGTACCGAGTGGTGGCACAGAGCATCTGGGGCCTCAACAGCTCGGGGAATTCACCAGCGCTGCTGATAAGAATTGTGATCACAAGGATGAGGTTGGATGTCAATGCCAGGCCTTAACAGGGTCGTGCTGCAATTGTATTTATTTTACTGTCATTGTGTGTATATTTTTTGGGTGAAGAGCGTTGTCAAAAAACCCCAACACCAATCAATAATCTTAGGTTAGGTGCCTTAACTACAACAACAACAACAACAACAACAACAACAACATATGTTTCTGTACAGTCGACAAAGCCCCGCAGCAGCTGTAGGAATTATGACTGGAGCAAAGTCGGATGGCAGGTCTGTAAAGTAACGAGGTCGGGATGGATGAATGGATCGGTGAAACGAACACTGTTCATCATGGCCGAGTCACAATCTAAGTTGATTTCTGTATCCCACAACCATGTTTCCTAACCTCAATGCTGAGGGTATTATTGTGAAGCCATTACCACAGTCTCTTAACCTTAACAATGTACTTAATCCCCCAAACCTTCTCCCAAACTCAATCACGTTCTCTTTGCTCCTAAACCCGACCAAAGCTTAACTGACATTACTTCAATTGAACAACATTCTCACGTAGTCGCATTATGAATCACGGGATTCATTTTTCAGCAGTGATTTGTGGCAGTTTTGGAAGATAGAGACAAACGATGCCCGCCCTGCTGCTGATAAGGAGCATCGGACCACGAATGGGTTTTATGACTCATTTGAGAGCTTATGGACAAATTAACTCTGTCGGCTGTTATTGAATTTCCAGGCGTTATTGTTGTGACCTGTTATTGTCTGCCATTTGATACAAATTGTATACGATCTATGATCAGTATATATTGATCTGTGTGTCTTGCAGCTGGAGGCTTAGTTGTAGTGAACGTGTTCGCGACCTTCTTGTGCTCCCGCACGCCTTCATTGTCGGCGCTTTGCTGCCAATGAGGAACTTGCAGGAGCAGGTGAAAAACATGTGCGTAGGGGAGAAGAGCGTGAAAAGGAGGACAGAGGGCAGAAGAGACCCGTGGCCTATTAAGGCATGCGGGCGAAAATGAAATACAGTGAAAGTGTTGTTGAGGGCCAAAGAGTGGAATGTATGTTTTCTGTGGCTAATCCCTGATCCGGGGGAAAACCGTGTGTGTGTGCATATGAATGTCTGTGTTTCAAAGTTGCAGTGTTGAAGACAAGGCATATGTATTAGTGTCGTCCATCTTTATGCTTTCTGTCCACGGCACCAAGTCTCAATGACAATATTGCTATCTTTTTCTTCCTTCCCTCACGCACACATGCGCACACACACACACACTCTCTCTCTCTCTCTCTCTCTCTCCAATGCACACGCACACGTGCACAGTCACCCACCTGCTTATCCAAAAGCACATGCACTCTCACATACATACACACTCCCTCTGGCTGAAGCCCGTACTCTCTCACTCCACAGACTCTTGGTGCATTCATTTGAATGCACAGGGAATGCGCTAGATAAAGTGTGTGTGTGTGTGTGTGTGTGGCTGCTGCAGTTTGGGTGTGTATGTGTGTTTGAGGTTGGAAATAATGTTGTGATCTAGTTGCTCTTCCGCCGCTGTAGAGGAAAGCCTTCTGAAGCCAGACTGCACACGATGCACAGCTGACTGACTCCGATAAGGATTTATTGCATCAATTTTGTGTCCACGCCGCTCCTGTGACTTTTTTTTTTTTCCATCATATTTTTTTTACTCATCCTGTGTGGTTTTGCATCATTGCGTTTTATTTTTCGCTCCTCTTCGCCCTTCAGGTCTCTGTCACTTTATGTCCCTCTCTGACATCAGACACCTGCTCTGACCCGGTTAACTCCTGCAGGCTGAGAGCATTGTGGGAAAGCTTTGGAGGACGCGAGGATCCACTTCTCCCTGGGATTTCTCCGCTCTCACCCTTCATCCCTCTCTCTTCATGTCTTTCCTTTCATAATTCACATTTTGTTTTGATTGATTTCTCTCTTTGTAGAGCATACTTCTATTTTGCTGCTCATCTTTTAGTCCCCCCCCCTGTCTCCTCCTTTTCCTCCTACATCCTACTTTCCCTGTCTCTGCTCTCTTTTTTCCCTCCTGCGTCGGTCACCCTCATTTACCTCTACCTCTCGCTCACTGTGCTCCGTTTCTCTGCGCCTCTCTTTGCCCTACATTTCCATCGCTTTCTTCACTGATGCCGGTTTCTAATTTTATTTCTTTCATCGTGTCATATCCTTGAGACAATATTGTGGATTTACTGGACAAAACTGCTACTTAACTTGGTAGAAGGGTGCTTTGCCAGCGAGAGCTGTCGGCGTTATTTTGTAACCTGCGACTTGAGAATCACGGCTGCAGGGAAGCAGCCTTCTTTGAATTCCACATCAAAGATAGATTAATTGGATCAGCGGCGTTGCAGAATCCCTGCGTTGATATTTTCTGGGGATTTAGTGGACTGCAGGATAGCCTAATGGAAGAGAATCATCTCCCCAACCACAGAAGCCAGGCTTGAATGTCGGTTTTGTGAAGCTTGCAACCTGCTGAAGTGTCCTTGAGCAAATTACTGAATCCTCTTCAGACACGAAGCCTCAATATCACTGAAGTGAAGGAGCAAAGAAAGACCTGCCCCACAGCGATCGTATCGCATTGCACAATGGTGAAGGTATTATGCTGGGTTAAAGGTCAAAACATAAACTGGGACGGATTGATTACTAAAACCTGGAACGCAAACCACTTGCACAAAGTCTTGAAGTTGTATGATGTTTCATCGAAGGTATAGGAAGTCGCTTTCTTGTGATCAGTAGCTCAGATTCCGTCACCCGATACTCTCCTTGTAGTTTAAGTTTCTTCAGGTTGTTTATTATAAGCATCGAGCAAAAGCAAGCCTAGCTCAGCTTTGATTTTGATCCTGCTGGACCACTTTGAGAAGCTGAGTCAGACATTTATCTTTGTGTTGAAAACATTGTGAGCATTTATATTAGTTGGATTTGGACCGAGAGGATAGATGTCAGGCGTAGTGGCTGCTAAAGCATAGACAGTCATGGACTGTTGTTCTCTCAACCTCCGGTGGGGTTACTTGCTGTGTCACCACATTTTATAGTGCGAAGGATATTTGTCATCCTCCGTTTCCTGTTCCTTGGCACTCTCGTTTCCTGGAGTTACTTAAAACCCCGTGAAACCGGCTTTGATTGATTTTTTTTTTTATGATCACATTTCCTGTGGCGGTTTTGTGGCTGAAATTACACCATGGATATTATCACCCCTGTAACCAATTACAGCCCATGCACCAGCACACTAAGTCTCAATTTCTGACTTCTTGCGGAGCAGTTTTTGGATATCTCTAGTTGTTCCTCGGCAGCTCGGTCTCAATTTAAACATCAGGAAATTTCCATAGTTGCAACAAGCCAGATCAGGACCCAGTCTTGGGTTCTATGCTGTTTTCGGAGCCCAGGCGTTTTGTCTGGACTCTCTGGCAATACCTGGAACTGCCCCCTTTACAGTACAAATGGAGAACAGCGGCTGTATCCCTCTCTGCTGGAGCAAAGGGGCTTGCATCTACGCACAGCACCCCCTACCAAGTATGTACTAAAAAGCAGATCAATACAAACATGCCACATACTGAAAACCAAATGCTAACTTAAATTCTCGAAAATAGTACAATCTGTAGATTCATATTTCATGCTTTTCTGCCCAAAAGATATGTTACTACATTTAAATTCTGGAAACATTTTGTATTGTGTATATATTGTTGGTTGGACTTGGTTTACCTGAGCTTCGGTATATTTTCGGCTTCATGGAGTCTGAACCAGAACAGACAGGGGCATGACTCTAATTTGTTTTCCTTATCACAATGGGCTTTGGGAGAGGTTCATTATTCATGGTGTCTCCTGTAAGTCATTGCTAACAAACCACTGTTATTTTTGAGGACTTGGAGACCAACAGAGAGGGAGAAAAAAGCCGCAAGTGCTGCATAACTGTCAACTTTGTTTAAATGATTCCCAACAGCTCTATGTAAACGTAGAGGTACAGCGTGCAATTTATCAGTCCGCCGAATAGCATGTTTACAGCACTGGATTTATTGTCATAGAGCAGTATTTTTAGTTCTTTTTTTTCCTTTGAATTTAACCTTTTTTTTCGGAAAAACTAACCAAACACACAATTCGTATCTGTTCATTTGCCAAGGTTACAGTTACACTGAGTGCTATGCATGATGGGGAAGAAAAGTGTTCAGATGTTGGTAGTTGAATGTGCCCTTGTCACTGAAACAGCCTGGACTGCTCACGCACACGCACACGCGCACACACACACACACACACACACACACACACACACACATTGGATAGGCATTTTATTTAAATAGGATGGCATTAAGAACAGCACTCAACATTCGCAGAGTGTCTATACAACCAGTGTTTAGAGGGACATTGAGACAAGGGGAGATGGGGAGGGCCGCGGAAATTGTTCGAGGATGAGAGAAAGATGAGTGGGAGGAAGGAAGCGGCCGTGGTTCAATAGGACAGGAGGCTCAAAGGGAGATGTGATGGCAGGAACTATAAGGTCTGCGTGCGGGTGAGATGAGTAGCGGGAGGAGACTAAAAGAGGTGGGGGAGAATGTCGATGAAGCAAACGATGCAGATAGAGAGGATGGATGTTGGACATTTGGGATGTGGGGAATGAGAAAGAGAGGGAAAGATGCATACGTTTGAAAGGAAGACATGAAAGAAAGGGATAAATGTGCCGAATGGTAGAAAAAAAAGAAAAGATGAAGAGGTCTAGGCTCCCACAGGATTGCGGGAACCACCATCAGTAACCTAGATACCAGCTGGACGAGGAGATAAACCATCCTTCTGCTGCTGCTGCTGCTGCTGCTACGGGACGGAGCTAAACTCCATCCTTCTGTGGTTTAACGGGCTGAGTGTCAATCAGTGGAGCCCAGCTGAGAGAGAGAGAGAGGGGGGGGGGGGTGTTGGTGTGCCCCCCTCCGTGCTGCCTCCATGGCCTAGTTGATTTGATTCCTCTCTCGTGAGACTCTGAAGGGCATGCATGTGTGGATTTGGTACAGTTATGCTATGAGTAGAAACTGGCGCAGTGAGAAACGGTTTCATTTTATCCTTTTTGTTGTGTGCTGCGCCTACTGTATATTTGAAACGGTAATGAACGTACCTATAAATCCATACATCATTGTGCACTACGTAGTGATAAAGGAGTGTTTACACCACAAATTAGCTGTATGCACTTAGAGGTAGGTATGCCTCCTTCTCTAATAGGATTCCCTTAAGCTGTGCGTAGTATTTTGGGTATGGTTACGTGATTAGTTTTTTTCCCCCCCCCCGTCTGTATTGTTTTTTGTGTCGGTGTGTACCATGGTGTGTTACAATATTTGAGTGCTTAATATCTAATCTGATTACTGAGTGAGTGAGCGGCAGCAGATGGCAGACTGCGGTGTGTGACTCCCCTCGCTGAGCTGGTGAAACAACTACAGTCAAAGTAATCTCCCCAATGCATTTTTTTGAATGTGCCCCTCTGAGAGAAGGCATGGAAACTCGAGCCGGTGCCGTTAAAACAACTGGAGATATGTTGGGCAAATGTATTGTGACTTATGTGGACAGGGTTTTCCTCGAAAGAAGTGGCCATTAATGTGTCCTTAACTACAAACCGTGCAGGAAACCCTCGTGCAATGCATATAAATAGGTGTTAAATTCGTTTTTAAGATACACCTGATTTGGGAATAATGTTAAAACATTTGAGTCATTATTTGCATCATTTGCACAAATGAAATGAATAGCTGTGCACCCCATTGTACCAAAATACCACTATGCCATTTCGCCCAGTCAGAAGAAAAAGTCGCACTGGACCAGGAGCAATGCGGTTAAAATGATTTATTCACCTGTTTAGCCAATAAAGTTCCAACAGCAGCT
This sequence comes from Colistium nudipinnis, assembly GCA_016785305.1. Lineage (NCBI taxonomy): Eukaryota > Metazoa > Chordata > Actinopteri > Pleuronectiformes > Rhombosoleidae > Colistium > Colistium nudipinnis. The sequence goes on along the minus strand of JAFBJU010003772.1, from coordinate 94,115 downwards.
GAAATGGTTATTATTGAAACTTCAGTATTGAGCTTCACCAGGGTTGTAAACACGCAAACTGCGTTATTGCGTTATTGAATGCAATGTCGTCCCGAAAGCCAGCAATAACACAGAGCCAGACTAATGCTCATAGCAATTAAAGTAACAGCTAGACATTATCTTCACTACATAACCTGATTAATAGGAATGTTTTGGTCAAATAGAATAATATTGCTAGTTGTACTTTTTGACATTGTGGTATTGTTATAAGACTTAGCAGCAGCACACTCGAAGGATTAAAGAAGCCACTTTATTATCCAGTAGTATCATAGCTTAAGTACCATAGTGTCATTTTAATTGGATGATGATAGTAATTCTGTAAATTACCCATTTAATCTGCATCTGCACTAAATCTGTCGTAATAAAACTTTGAGTGAGGTTGTGCTATGGCTCTGAGCGGTATGCACTAACCTTCTGCACCATGTCTGCTATACGAAGTCATTTATACACAAAAGATTAATGCAAGCCACACACACACTGCGGATGTAATAGTGTGTATCGGACATGTGCACACACCCATATTTTAATACCCATGCACCATTGAAACAGCAAGTTCTTACAAGAGAGTGCTGAGTCGAGTTCTTCGAGGTGCAAACTCATCCTCCACACTGCTGTTGCAGTCATTGTGTTTACACACACGGGCATGTGTTTCTCTTGTCAAGGAAGTGGAAACTGTAGGTCAAGTTCTTAAAAGTGCTGAACCAACATTCCCTGGATCACTTTCCATATTTCATTTTTTTTTTCTTCCTCATTTTTTCTCAGTATGCAGTGACCTCGGCACAAAACAAACATTTATTTATTTTTATTGTACGGTAATTTAACAAATAAATTAAATAATAATATGTACTGTACATAATAATAATCATAATAATAATAATAATAATAATAATAATCAGATATTGATATCTTGATTGAGTGTTTATTAACTTGGTAGATAAAAAGATGCAGAACACAATCTTAGCTGGGTTTGTTGAAAATATTTTGTTGTGGGTACTGCAAATGAGCCATGAAATTACGTTGTCACCTTACTTCTTGCTCACCACCTTGACGGCCAGAACTCAGTCAGCTGAAAGCAGTCCCTCGAGTGATGATGACACAACACGGCCTTCTGGGATATCAAGGGAGTCAATATGACAGGAGTGACAGGAAGCTGCCGAGTGTGTACAAGTATAAGACGTGCGAGGATTTTCCTGCATGAGAAAGGGGGCGGTAAATGGGTGAAAATTACATTTATTCTAGACTGCAGCACATACACATAACAAAAAAGGTTTTTAGTGAGACGTCTTGCATTTTTCAGGCTCATATCATCCTTAGAAATTTGCTGAAAATAAGTGTTTCAGCCACTACCCTATTATTGTATGCACTCACCTACATTGAAAGGGCTTGTAGGGTGGAAGCTGATCAACTGAACTTTATACGCGTAAAATGCTGCTTATTCATCAGCTACTATGTCATCTATCTTGTTACCATGGCAATACATTTTCCGTGTTACTGCACATTAACACATATTTTAGTTTGGGGAAACAGAGAGCACTCGAATCACAGATAACTTATGTTAAATTGGAATCGGTATCAAGAGGAGAAAAAATCGTCCTCAGTGCATCCTCATTTGGAAAGGCTCGTGTAACATGAGCCAGAGCCACTCCCGGCTAACTACATTGGGTCCAGGACATTTAGTAATCTTCCCGACAGCCCGACCTTGTCTAGCCAAGAATGTCTAGCCAAACTTTACGGACCACTATATCGCACACTGTAGCTGTGCAGCGATCTAGGCGTGGTTGGGTAAATGTTTCTTGAAGACTTTAGAATGGCTTTTACCTGTTGGAGACTTAGGGATGATTGACACCTTCCTGACACAGTGCATCGGTTTTTGCCCGTATTAATGTACCATGTTTTGTATCATGACAAGTGTGTGAAGTGCACAGGCAGTGACAGGTGGCACCTGATTTTGAGGTTATTTCAGTAAGTGTTGTGCTTTATCCGTTATCAGATTTGTGTTCTGAAGGTATATTATAATTCTAATAATAATTACTACGCCTTAATGATATTGATATATATTCCCTTCATCTCGTTGGTGTTATACTCCTTTCACACACTTCCAGTCAGCTATGAATTCATATTTTCAGCCTCACCTTCTCTGTTTTCTCCCCTCCCTTTTTTCAGAATATGATGGCAAGTTAGCACCTACAGGGAGATTCGAGTCAGGCATGGCGTCGTCTTCCTACTTGGAGCCCAACCTCAATCACTCGGCAGCGGGTGGTTGTGGGGTTAAATCCCGGTCCGGGATGCCTGGTGTTCCTGGTGTTGGCACCAGCGGTTCTGCTGGAGGCCTCGAGCGGCCCCTGGCCTCCATGGACCGGGTTCTGAAGATCTTCCATTACTTTGAGACCAATAGTGAACCGTGTACCTGGGCCAGTAACATCAGGCACGGAGATGCCACAGATGTCCGGGTAAGACATGCAAACCTTCTCCACCTTTCTGTCCCACCGTTGTCAGTATTTCCTTGATGCTGATGCTTTCTCTCTCTCACTCTCCTTTGCTGCGACAGGGTGTTATCCAGAAGATAGCAGAGATCCACAAACTACGCTGCGTGTCCTCTCTGGGCCTCCGGCTCACCCATCTGCACTCTGATGCTCTCCATTGGTTACACCCGGATTTGGGCGTGTCTCACGTCAGGGAGAAATATGAGAAACAGCATCCCCAGGAGGAGTGGAGGTAGAACGAGATTCGATGTTTTATGTTGTCTGCTTCGACTGAATAATGAGAGTTGAGAGTGAATAATGTTTATGCGTGCGTGGAAAATAACGACGCCTCTGTAGTGTACATCGCTATGGGTTCATCATTATGCGCTACCAGGAGGTCTGCCACCAATCTTAATGTTGTGCTTGTATCAAAGAGCATGCATGTTATACATGATTTTTTAGAGTGGGTCAAGAGGCATTTATTTTTTTATTTTTTTACGAAAGCTACAGTACTCAAGGCTACAAACCCCCTTTTTATAAACACGTTACAAGGTTACAGCTCCATAACATATAGTCCCAATGAAACCATTTTATGGAGACCTGAAATACACACTAAAAATATTACAACCAAGCATTATATATCTGAAGTCCCCCTTGGAGCACGTCCTCTATCTTGACTACAGAGGAGTTAATTGCCAAACTAAATAAAGGGTTTATGGCAGTCATCCGGTCATGGTCACTCACTTATGGACAAGCGCATGTCAGGAATGTTGTGGCTGGTAATAATCGTCAAATTTCTTTGACGCTGTCGTCTGATCCGCTGCTAAATGTGGGAAGAATATTCGTTGCTTATCTGTGCCGATCCCTGTTCGTTTTTAAATTGCAGCGTTGCTGGCACTTCATTGCATTGTCCCGTATTCGATGTGTCACGCCCAAAGTCGTCAGAACTGAAATGCATTCAAACTGAACCTGTGGTTCACACCGCCAGCATGCAGCAGAGCAGCTCTGCCAGTTGTTGCATTTCTGCCTGGGAGCTGCAGGCCCCACAGGAGCCCCCATGCTGTTGCCAAGCTATTGTTAGAACAGCAGCAGTAACCCAGGGGATGGACTGACTCTTATCTCACTCCTCCCTTCCTCGCGTGCTCTCACTCTTTCTGCTCTTGCAGTCACACTTTTTCACTTTCATCCTTCTCTCCATCCTTCTTTTTTTCTCATCTCGCACATTTGCTTTCATTCTCATCCAGTTTGCTCCCCCCCCCTTCAAACACACGTCATTTCTTCTCCCACACCCTTTAAGGTTCATCCATTATACAGCATTGTTTTATGTATTATTCATTTTGTCCTCAACCTTGATTTTACTTTGTTATCTAACCACAGGCCTGCAGCATCACAGCAGCTTGGAGCTCACTATTCCCATGACCCATTTCTCTCAACTGAAGCCACCGCGATATGTCAGTCATAAAATAATATGTGACCATAAACACAGCGATGACACGTCTGGATACTTCCATGACGCGGCTAACTGGCAAGCGTAGTATCAGGAATCTCATAGGGCTTTATGGCATCACATGCACTTAGTTCACTGTCAGCAAAATAGGAAACCAGGTCTCACTGTGTCTCACTGACATAGTGAGTAGAAAGGGAATCTTTAGACTTGAAATCTCGGTGTCAAGCCTCTTTTTTTGGCAGCCAGCCATCCTGCTGAAGTGGCTTTGACGCAGAATCGACCAAATTCACGGATGCTCCTCCCTCATCGATTTTTTTTTTTCTTCAGCCCCTCTTTGAAGGAGTTGCAAGGCGCACTTAATAAGGTCACTGTGTCGTCACACAAACCACAACCCCACTTGAATCTTTTTCAACATTTAGACTTGCGGTGTACTTGAATTGATATCTTTTCTGAAATGGTATAGCCAACCTCTAGGAGAATGTTTTAAAATGAATTCAATTTGTTTTTCGGGCAATATTGAAATACTGCTGCAGGATGTTCCGACTAATAATTCCTCTTGACTTCACCTTGGGCCAGAGTGGTGGCTTTTAATATGTATGGAGGTTTGTGTATGCGTCTGCTGCATGAATGAGTAAGCACACTCCCTCTGTCTTTATGCGTCAGATAGACTCGATTGAATTTGGATCCTGCAGTTATTTTCATTAGGTGTGCTTATAAATGTGCGTGAGTGCGTGAGGGAGAGAGAGCAAAGGGTTAATGAGTAATGTATGGTTGTCTCTTTCATTCTCAGGTATGAGCTGCGGATACGGTACCTTCCTAAAGGTTACGTCAGCCATTTCTCTGAAGACAAACCCTCCCTCAACTACCTCTATCACCAGGTGAGACAACACAGTTTAATCACTTGTCGAATCCTACAACAAAATATATATTTCAATTCATTTTATCAACAGTCCGATTGAACTGAACCGATTCTCTTGACCCTGCCTGTTCTTTACACCATCTGCTCTTTACAGCAGTATGTTGAGAATTATTATGTGGCTGTTTCTCCAGGTAAAGAGTGATTACATGCAACTTATAGCTGATCAGGTGGATCAGGATGTTGCTTTGAAACTCGGATGTTTGGAAATTAGGTAAGAAAAACACACACGTGCCACAGTAATAGCAAAAATCCACTGCATTTCACTCACTTGTATTAAACCTTGTTCATCCCCTTGGATTATTATACAGGAGGTTCTTCAGAGAGATGCCAGGTAACGCCCTGGATAAGAAATCAAACTACGAGTTACTAGAGTAAGATTGATTTTTTTCTTTTTTGGGGTCCACACTCTTACTTCTCATTAGAATTGAATGTATTTTGACAAATCCTTTACAAGGCAAACTTCAGCTCTCTAAGAGAAATGATGCTGTTTGTGTCTCTTTAGGAAAGATGTCGGTTTGCGAAGGTTTTTCCCCAAGAGCCTGCTGGACTCTCTGAAGGTGAATTTTTAACAAATAAACACGGTCAGTGTCTGCCATATACCTTTGCGGCCAGGGAACGTAGCCCTGCGTCTTCGGCTGGATGAGGCGCAGAGAGACCAGCTGGCTGGCCGAGAGAGCAACTTGATGACTGAATGGATGTCTGTCTGATTATCTGATGGATTAGGTTCAACCTCCTGTTGTCACTCGCACTGCGCCTTCTCACTTGTCTGTCATTGCATTTCTTGGCTCCGAACCCACTCATTTGCAGATAGACTTTACCCTTGGATTTTTTTTTCTCCCTCCCCCTCCATCAGGCAAAGACTCTGCGTAAGCAAATCCAGCAGACCTTTAAGCAGTTTGCAAACTTCAACGATGAGCAGAGCATCCACAAGTTCTTTGAGATACTCTCTCCCATCTACCGCTTCGACAAGGAGTGCTTCAAATGCGCTTTAGGGGTAAGGCAACATTTAATGCATAGCAATGATGTTGCGTGTAAAGATGAGTAGAAAAAAGGGTTATCCATGCTTTGCCTGCATTTAAAAGGAGGTTGGAGGCTGTTTAGCATGCAAAGGGTAGAAAGCGTGCAGGGGGTTACATGTTTAATTTAAATGTTGTTTTTTTTTGTGGTTATTTATTTGTGGTTTGCACTACTTTAATTATAGAATACTTTTGTTCCACATTCATACTAAGTGCGTATCGTTTATTATATATACATCATATACAGAATGCAGACAACCCCGTGAGTATTAACACAAGATGTGAATGTTTCAGTTTTGTGCCATCAGTAATGCATTCTTGCCAGTAATATATTTATTTTATAAAGCAGGTGATGTAAGGAAATTTGATCATTTTTTAATGCTGTCTTCTGTCTTGTTTTTCTCTCTCCAGTCAAGTTGGGTAATATCAGTAGAATTGGCAATTGGACCAGAGGAAGGAATCAGCTACCTCACAGATAAGGGCTCAACGGTGAATACGCTTGCGCACACACACACTCACATACACATAGAAGACATAAATGTGTACAGACAAATATGTGTTTCCTTTTTTCTAAAATGATAAATCCTTTTATCATTTTCATCAAATCAGCTCTTTATGGGACATAGTGTTAAACCCCTATACTGCCCTCTGCTGGTTCATCTTGTCTCTTTGGGAGACAGGTTTTCTCTCGTCTCCTCAATTGTCCCCAAGTCTTGAGATGCATTTGCAACAAAACAGACATTGTGAGTTAATAAAAAAAAAACAGATGAGTGATCACCAGGTGGATTTATTGTGAAATCTGCACACCTGCTTCAAAGAGGTGCTTACTAAAGAAACCAGCTGCATTCATATCCATAACTCAAGTGCTCAGATTTAATTATTAAATTCCACCTTAATGAAGACAGACTGTCAACGTGTCAGCAATAATTCATTCGTTAAAAAAATGAATCTTTGCATGTAAATAAATGTGTCTGGAAACGTATGTCCCTTATAGAGGCTCACAGCATAAAACATAATCATTCTAGTAGATGGTGTTAAATGCTTTTATTGTTGTAGTTGGCATTGTTTAATGTGCAAATAAAAGAAATATATGTGACTAACTGGCACATTGGATAGAATGAGTTAAATCAACATAAACAGTATGTTTCACTGGGTTTTAATATGTCTGTGTATCTGTCTCTGTCCCTACAGCCTACCCATCTAGCTAACTTTAACCAGGTTCAGTCCATCCAGTATTCAGCTTTGGAAGAGAAGGACAGGAAAGGCATGCTGCAGCTCAACGTGGCAGGGGCTCCTGAGGTAAAACTAAAAAAACATATACAGATTTTGTTGGCTTTCTGTTTTCGGTTGGGTCATGTTGAAACATCTCTTATTGTCTGGAGGTTTGAAGCAATACCGCACATTATACTTGAATTTAGTCACGCAAGATGAAGATTAATTAAGGCATTTTAACCCACGTCATAGTCTATTAAAAAAAAAAAAAACATTTTTGGACCTAGGGAAAAAACGAAACAAGACTTGCGTGGGTGAAGGCGGGTGTTGCCATTTGCATTTACTTGAGAGTCAGTGGAAGAGTGTCTGTCGAGTGCGGGTGTGTGTTTGCAGGAAAGGCATGTGTGCACCAGTGCATGCGTACATCTGTCCAGTGTGTATGGCACTGGTAGCAGATCCCGTCGATAATAAAGCTCTCATTATTTCGCTGCGAAGCCACTCTCCGTCCGGCCCTTACACTGTCCGTTGTGTGTGTGTGTCTGTCTGTGCAGCCTCTCACAGTCACCACGGTCTCGCTGACTACAGCAGAAAACATGGCGGACTTGATTGACGGATACTGTCGACTCGTCTCTTCTGCTACTCATTCTTTCATCGTTAGAGTCCACAAAGGTAGGATCCAACCCTTCCATGTACTAATCCAAATTAGATTGGTATCACGTAGTGTTCAGTGGTACAGTTGTGTGGTTTTATTCCAACATTTTTTTTTGTACATTTAGTTGGGAACTTAAAGCCAAGAAAGATGGTGTGTCGTGTACTGTAAATAGTAGTCAGGACCGTTTTTGCTGTCTGCTGTATTTCTAACAATTTTCATGTCTGATTGTCCCTTCGAATACCCGCCCATGGTTTGGCTCGTCGTAAAAGTCTTCAAATAACCATGTCAGCAAAGTAACTGTAACAGTTGTGTTGTAGCTCTTAGCATGAAGCCAGGCTGCTGTTTTCCCTAATTCAGGTGTTCATTCTCTCTCTGCAGAGGGGGACAGAGCTCTGCCTTCCATACCCAAGTAAGTCAGCTATCCACACAAACATAAAGTGAATAATATTAATAATATTGGCTTTATTTTGTGGTCCTATTGTTGAAGTGTAAAACGGCACACATGGCAGGATTTGGGAGTGTCCTTCTTTGCTCCGTTTCCTCTACTATTGTCACCACGGCAACTGGGATATCGGAACACACTGGCATAGGCGAGAACCGAATCCCCACCCATCATTTTTCTCTTTCTCTTTACGCAGAGTTTCGAATCATGAGAAGCGGATGGAAAAGCGGATGGACGGAGTGCGAACCAGAGCCGTTTGTGTCTCAGGTACAAATCCATGTCTCGCGCTCCTCTTTCCTGTCGGTCTCTTGTCAGTTGGCCTGTTCCGTTTGCTGCTCTAAATGTCATGAATGACAGTGACTGCTCAGAGTCAAATAAAGGGGCCCATAGATATGTGTGTGCGGGCACCCCGTTTCCCTTATAAAGCCTCATCTGTGTGCGCAGTGAAGGGTCCTTGTCTCACCAGATGTCCCCATGGAGAGCCTTAGTCACTGTCACTCTGTCGCCGCCCTGACTGTCTGCTGACCTCAGACAAACTCACAGTTATTCAGAACTCAATGAAAATGGCTTTTACGTCCTTCGATAAGTCTCTTTAGTGGTCTGTCTTATAACACTACAACTAATACCTCTCTCCCTTCCCTCCCTCCTGCTGCATGTTACTTCTGCAGGTCACACTAGTGGCGATGGTAAACACCATTCTCTCTAATAAAGCGTCTGCATTATTAGTGACTCCAATCCTTGTCTGCATGTAACCGTGCCTGCCCTATCTGTGACTCAACCTGTTTTTCCTCCATTTGTTTTCCTGGAAAGAATGAACTTTCCATCCTTCCCCTTTTCCTCACGTGTCTCTCTCTGTCCCTCTGTCTCTCTCTTTTTGGATCTGTGTCGTCTCATTGCCCGCGAGCAGTCGCTCAGTTGTACATGAACTTTTTTTGTTGTTGTGCATGTGTCTGGAGTCAGGTATGGTGGCAGTCTTTTGGAAAGGTACTTCTGTCTGATGACGGTGTTCGTTTGTTTTTTGAGCCTATCGTTATTTCCACTGCTTGTGTTATCGATCCGAAGTTGTCTTCACTGAACGTATTCAGTGTCACGATGCGATTTGTCTCGTGTATGGGTACATATTAAGTACAGATGAGGGGTATACTGTAACTACAGCTATAACAGACTAAATGTGTCATCGGGCTGTTTTTTCTTCCTCCTCACCTTACAGAAACGGACGACTATGCTGAGATCATAGACGAGGAGGACACCTACACCATGCCTTCAAGTAAGTAGACGTGTGCATGCACACCAACATCACAAGCCGCTAATGTGACAAGCGTAGGAGGATAGTAAGTGGTCTCGTAGTGAGGGACGTTTGTTCGGGATCAAGCGCACTGAGTGTGCACCTGAAAACTGTGTGTGTTGAAGTTTGAAAGTCATGGGGGTGATAGAGCTTGGATGAAAGGTCTTAAGGAAAAACGAGCACGTGTGGTTTTGCATGCTTTGTCTTTTTGTCTTTACTCACAGTTAGGTTGGGTTGAGGTCAGAGTTTCACCATCCTCCTCTTTAAAGCCGGATTTAATGATATATCCGGCCGCATGTATCTAGACCCGGGTCACATGTAGAAATCCTATATAAAAGGGGAAGCCACTTCAAATGCTGCACATTATTTCTGTATTATCGGGCTATATTTGTTTTGTGAGTTGTCACAAGGCTTAAGAGTAATCACAGCTTCCCCAGTCTGTAGTTACACATTAACCCTGCCATAATATTACAGAGAAACTGTTTTAAAATGATTTGTTTCTCCATTAATCTCTGATAAATCGTGTTTAATTTATAAATGTGTGATTTTCTTAGTTGTAGGCATCAGTGTAAAGGTTTCTCTGGCCTTTAAATATCTTATAATCTCTTTTTTGATAATTATCGCTGTGAACTAAAGAAATCCAAAAAAATGTATTTGTAAATATGAGAGCCTGCTGTGCCGTTGCTGCTGTGTAGTGCCTGTTCTCCAGGTTTAGGACTGTTGTTCAAATTGCACTGACTGTAATGTTAAGTGGTGATGCTATGTAGGCAACATTTAGAGGCAGTGAATATGGGTGATATTATCTTTAGCGGTGTAGATAATTCAGCTGGGACAAGGTGGATGTAAATGACAATGGGCTGTGACTATGGGATAGTGAAAATGAATTGCCCGTATATAAACTGCCTCAAAATGTGGCTTGGGTATCACAAGTTATTTCATGCAATCAGATTCTAATGTGGCTTTGCTTTTTTGACTATTCATAAATGACAGCTTTTCCTTTTCCTTTGGATTTACATGTGTTAAGTCAAACACATACGAAGAAAACAAGTGAGTCAAACAGAGAGTCCTACACTTACTGTAAATGAGTGTGTTGAACATTTCTCCGACGTGTAAAGGACATACACATATAGTATATTTCGCCAAAATCTGGTTAGATCAATAGACGGACACGGAGTACAGAGGCCACCATATGAGATCACATGTAACTGTTGTATTCCAAACTGTCCAAGCGAAAAAAAAAGATGGGTATATTTGCCGTAGAAGTTGATTTTGTATTTTAAAACACTCCTTTTAGGAATTGTTTACACTATCTACTGATGACTAGTGGTGATTGTGTGTGTTTTTGTTTTTAATTTTTCACCACACAAATAACTAACTCCAGGCAAAACACACCAAACCTCTTAAAAGATTATGGACCAACTTACTTTATAGGACCAGTGACACTAAACTGGCTAACTGGAGCTCTGACTTATCTGCATCACTGTCCCACCCACAATCATGGCAATTGTTCCAGTAACCCTGACATAACTAATCAAGACTGCAGCAATATTGTATAGCTCTCTGTACTCACAGCTAGTTATTTCTGTCTCCTATTACTAACCCAGAATACTATGGACTAGATCAAGGTAATGATTGGAACATGCCATCAGTATGGTTTTACTGTGATGCCTCTTTGATTTGGTGATTGTCGTGATCCTTTTTTATTTACTTTTGCTTGCAACTCTAAGAAAAAAAAATATATATAATGAATTACTACATCTTTACCCCGTTGATTTGACCCTCCTCTGGTTGATGTTCGGCCCGTTTTTTGGCTAAACTGGTGGTTACTTCGGGGCTGAGTCTCACTTGTTGGACATCGAACTCATTGTGTATTTAAAATGTTACAGGGGAATTGGAACAAATGGCTTCCGGAGACATTTTTCTTAAATATAAATAGTGACACTTCTATTGAAACCCATTTAGGGTAGCTCGACAAAGTGGCAATATTTAGAGGCAACACACAGGCATTAAACACAACTCGCTGTACAATTTGTCACTGTATGCTGCTGCCGTCCATGTCAACATTTAGTTCCAGGCATCGTGTTGATCGTTCAAAAATAAAAATGGGAGATCTGCTAAATGTAAACACAATATTGCTTTGATGTTAATATACTGATTTATTACAAGGACAAAGTCAGGTCAACAGTGTGGTACCTTTCAGGCAGAGCAAACCACCAGCCACTCAACAGCCAATATGTTACAGACCTGTTGTTAAATCTTTCCCTAACTCATTATTTACTGAAAGTACTGAGAAGAAATTGGCTGACTATAGTAACAAGTACACATTTTATTTCGCTAGCTGCAACACAATCAACCTGACTTTATCCGTATTACCGCAGAAGTTCATGGTCATATATGCATTTGTGCTACCGGCTGTTGTTTGTCTGTGTTACATGGCATGCCTGGCTGTGGTTTGCTGATGTTGTTGCATGCTGTTGACACTGAGCCCAGCTACTTGCCATAAAGCCAAGCTTGTCAGGGTAGGGACATAGCTACAAAATATGTCAGTCCTGCAATTGGTAATCATTTGATAAATGATTTGTTGTATTTCTTAGAGCCTCTAGAAAAAGATGGCGTCAAAAATGTTCAGGCGCACATGAAAATAATAACTTTGTTCTATACGTTGTGTGGTCGGCTCTGAAATGTTTATAAAAGGTGAGATCTCCTTTTAAACGGCCATTATGTCAGAAGAATTCACAGATTTCAGATCCGTTATGTTTTGTTTTTTTTGCCATGAAAGGTAGATTCAAACAGATGGTGAACACTGTCAAGCACAATAACTCTGACAAGCTTGGTTAATAGTAGTGACTGTGTGTATTTAATGTGAAGGTTTCCTCTGTTTGTCCTCATTCGTGTCTCTGTATATGTGTGTGCGCATTCACGTTCGTCTTCATTGTCTATCTAGCACGGGACTATGAGATTCAGCGTGATCGCATTGAGTTGGGACGCTGCATTGGCGAGGGTCAGTTTGGAGATGTTCACCAAGGAGTCTACATCAGCCCGGTATGTAGGCTCATTCCTCTTCGTCTTCTTCTTTGTCTCCCAATTAGACACTGCAAAACTTTCCAACCTTTTGCCCGTAGGATGTGACCCACTACCTATTGCTATGTCAATTGTGTATCTAAGTGTCACATTGTACATTAAGGACACTGCACTCCAGACGAGAAAATAAACATCAGTGGATTGTTGCTGTGTCAAAACACTGTTGGTACTGAAGGCTTCGATTAAAAACAAAAAACAAAAAAAACATTGAATTTATAGATAATTAATTCATGTACATTTTACATATAAAACATTGTGGTAACAGGGGAAAGTAATAGGATTGTCTTACTACTTTTAATAAGCAGGATATACTAACATGTTTTAATGTGAAATGCCGGTGTAAAAGTACAAGTATGCAAAGTTAAATCTTTAATTGGCTGCTTATCCTCAATATTGTCAGTTTCGTTTGTGAGTTTCCCACTTTCTCATGACCTACGAGCAGGCGGTGAATGTGCTGAATGCTGATGTTTCTGTCATAATGCTGATGTTATTTAGCTCCACGTATCTTTCTTGCAGGAGAACCCGGCTCTATCCGTGGCAGTGAAGACGTGTAAGAACTCAACGTCAGACAGCGTCAGGGAAAAGTTTCTCCAAGAAGCTTGTAAGTTCCACACGGGGGAACCTGTTTTCAGGCATTTTGCCTGAAAACAGGGAGCGATTCTCTGCAGTTTGCACGAAATCTTCATTTCCCTCTGCTGTCCCTGCAGTGACCATGCGTCAGTTTGACCATCCTCACATCGTGAAGCTGATGGGCGTCATCACAGAAAACCCAGTCTGGATCATCATGGAGCTCTGCACTCTCGGAGAGGTAAGAAACTGATACGGATTTAGTATGAGTGTACAGTTTCTGGTGGCTTATCTAGGTGGGAAATATTTGCATCGTCTATATTTAGAGCATAGACATCATTGATAATGTATTACTGATGTGGCAAATGGAACTGATATGAGAAAGGCACACACGTTTCCGAAGTCCAAGGAGCTCTGCGATAAAATTGTGATGAGGCATTGACGAGGGCAGGGGTTTAAAACTATTTCTAAAGCTTTGCCTGTTCACTGGAGCACAGTGGCTCAGTCACCCCTATTCTAGTAACATCCTGTTTTTCAGGCATTCTTTGACCCCTTAACATGGAGTCAGTTCATACAAAGGGCACACATTTATAGGAATATAAACTGCCTATCCTAGGAAGCTTGTGAAACTGAAGTGGCCTGGCCCATGGGGTCTCTAAGGAGTGCCCTGCTGGAAATGCTTGGAAATATATGAAGCTGCCAGAGCTTGAGAGGAGGCTTGTTGATTATTGATAACAAATGGGTCTAAATATGTATTATATATATATTGTATATATATCGGAATGCACTGCAGGCAGTAACCTTTTAAAGTTACTTTTCTTGTTTTAATAAAATGTCTTTCTCTCTCCATAGTTGCGCTCATTTCTCCAGGTGAGGAAGTACAGTCTGGACCTGGCCACTCTCATCCTGTACTCTTACCAGCTCAGCACGGCTCTGGCCTATCTAGAGAGCAAGCGCTTCGTACACAGGTATGCAAGAGGGCTTTCTGAAACCAGACGCACGCCAGAATTTCGATGCATTTTTCCAGTGTTCACTCATTAGGGGTGCGGCCAAGTAGATTAAGGAATACATACAAGTATCTACAACTTCTCCTAACTCAGATTTTTTTGATTTTAGGGACATCGCAGCGAGGAACGTGTTGGTGTCCACGGTCGACTGTGTAAAACTGGGAGACTTTGGTCTGTCGCGGTACATGGAAGATAGCTCTTATTACAAAGGTAATATAATATTTTTTGCCACAGCGTGTTGAAAATGGGAAAAGTACAATTATATTTGTTGTGCTCATTACGACCTGGCCCTGTGTTGCAGCATCTAAAGGTAAACTGCCTATTAAATGGATGGCTCCAGAGTCCATCAACTTCAGGCGGTTTACCACGGCCAGCGATGTCTGGATGTTTGGTGAGTTTAAATAGTTTTCCTACTTTTTTTCCTTTATTTGGCATGAATTGTTATCCTCTACAGAAGGTCTTCGAAAGTTGGTTGTGTCGTCGTGACAAAGGTTTTCTGTTTCTCCGTCTGTCCACAGGCGTCTGTATGTGGGAGATTCTCATGTTCGGCATAAAGCCCTTCCAGGGCGTGAAGAACAACGACGTCATTGGCAGGATAGAGAACGGCGAGCGTCTGGCCATGCCCCCTCAGTGCCCTCCCACCCTGTACAGCTTGATGACAAAGTGTTGGTCGTATGATCCCAGCAAGAGGCCACGCTTCAATGAGCTCAAGACGCAACTGAGGTACTCGTTGGCTTGAGAGTGTGCGTGTGTTCGAGCCTGGGCTATGGCAGTAATGTGTTGAGTGAAATAGGCCCGTCGAATGATTTGTGTAAGTGGAAGAAAAAAAATCCACTTTGCACAGTTATTACATCAGGTTAATTACATTTCCTCCGAAACGGAAAATATTAAATTCTCCTCACCTGACAGCTTTCCAATTTATCTCCGCTCTAAAACAGGGCGTGTCTCGATTACAACATAATATAATGCGTCTTACAATACATTATGTAGTTAGACCAGTGGAAAATGCGGTCTGTATGTGATGTGAATCCCACTGCATGTTTCTCTACGCTACAGTCGGACTAGTAGTTCGCTTAAACGGAATGTTACACAGTCGTTTTTTAACAGCAGGTGTCACTGTCACTCTTTATTAATGTAACACATGTAGGGCAGACGGAGAGTTAATACAGAGGTGGTGCCTTTTTATATTTGAGAAACATACTGTGGGGTCTTTGTCTCATGACTCTAGACCGGAGCCATTACAGATGCCTTGACCTGGGTCAAATTTTAGGTCACTTTTACATGCCTTTCTTTTTGTAAATGGAAAGGACAGACAGGATCCTTTTTGATGTTTAAGCACGGAGGTGGTTCATCGGTGATCAGATTGAATCCAGTCTAAAATACATTATTGTTTCAACAATTCCTGATATCACGTTAATGCTTATTTTTTTCAACAGTATATAGTCTGAAGTACTTACTCTCCCAAATATGCTGTGGAGAATGTAATTTGTGTTGGCATACATACATAAATGTGATGATGATAGATGGATTGAATGAGACGTTCTGGTCACGCCTTGCCTGGTAAGTGATGCATCACTACCTTGCTACCGGCTTTGCTCTGAGGCAGATTTGCGGGGAACTTATCTATCAGGCGTTCCGGGCAGGTTGTAATCAGATAAGGCAGCGCTAGACAACACTGTCGGCCATTAACAAACTTGAGTAACTGACCCAGTCTAATGACTCACTGCTGGAGTTCCCTTTAAACCGGAAGGGAAAAACCTATTCCGTAGCCATTTGACGTCATACCACTTACTGACTTAAACTTAAAAGGTTTTCGTCAAAAAGAGATGCACTAACACAATGAGAAACTCAAACAAATAATTGAATCCCGGGAAAAGTGCAACCGCGTGTTAGAGGACTGGAAAAGCAATAACCAAAAGCCATTGACTCCATAAACCTGGCGTGTTCTGTAATTTCTGCCTGCCTGTGTAGTCTAACAGTGTGTGATTATAATTGATGCTAATCATAAGATGGTTTTACAGCGGGGATGACATAACCCGCAGAGGGATTATAATTTCCCCCTGCATAAAGCTACAAAAGGTGTAGCTGTTAAAGATAATATTCATGCATGGTGATTCTTTACAAGACCTCGCACTTTACTATGTGTAACACAATCAGGATTCTTGTTTGTGCAGAGATTTGGTGTTATCTTCGTTTAAGATCTCCTGGCAACCAGCAAAACGAAAGTGGCTGAAGTAATAGACTTAATGTTCTGGGAAAAAATAAAAAATAATAAGTTCCCTTATGTCCATAAGTGAACTTTTTTTTTTCTTCTTCAAGACTTAGTGACCAAGTTTTGTATTGACTGAACAGGAATAATAGGGGCACAGGTTTCCAGCCACCATGTCACAACACTTTTCGATCATTCAGACATGAACAGACGTGTCGTTTTTGGGAAGTGACGTTGCAGCATTGCATATGTTGGCGAGATAGATCATCATAGCAGAAGTGGTGTCTGTTGTTTGGGTTATTTTTTTTTTCGAACCAACGGAGGAATAACCCTGTACGCATTTTAACAAAGGACCCTGAGGCCAGATTCGCGTTAAAGTTGAATCACCGCTTTGCCTATGAAATACGCTAACTTGAAGGTGTCCCCCACACCTACTGATGTGTAACGTGTGTGTGCGTGTGTAACGTGTGTGTGCGTGTGTAACGTGTGTGTCTGTGTGTGTGTAACACGTGTGTGTATGCGTGTTCTACTTACACGACTACTTACAAAAGTAGAAAAACGGCAAGTTTCAGGAGCACAACAAGATGCCCTCTTTGTTTCCTTCAACGTTCCTTCACATTCTCACTCTTGCCTTGTTCTCTTACACAGAGAAACAGGAAAATAAGAGCACATATTTAACTCCTGTGGTTTTTATGAGTTTGCTTAAAACCAGCATGACTCACACCTTAAATTCCTCCATGATTCCTTTTCCAATTCTCTCAATGTCAGCTTTCCTCTCCGTCGCCCCCCAATTCTACTCCTCTTACACCCTTTCTCTCAAGCCACCTTGATAATCCTCTCCTCCTGAACTCTCTCACCGTTTCTTTGTGTCCTCCTGATTTCGTGTTGCGGTTCCAAATGAGTTACAGGCCCCCACATCGTGGAGGTCTTCCATTTGACACATGTACAGTACGTTTGTGGTTGTGTGTTTTAATGGGTTGAAAGCCCCAGAGTGGAAAAGCAGACGAGCAAATGCATTTGGGCGATAAGCTGAAAAAAATTAAGAATGTGTACTAATCGACTATCATAACTTGGCATGAAGAAAATGTGGGGTACCCTTAATGTGCCTCATCCAGTGCCATGGTAACCAAGTCAATATTGACCATGTTCACTGTGGCCGCTGGCTATTAATAGGAGAAACTTATGCCATATAAGGTTATACAGTTTGGGATACTTTGGGTCCGGTCGGTTTTTATATCATAATATCAACTATAGGCCTCCCCTGCCAAATATGCAGCTCTCAGCTACTACTACAGTTTTCCTAGACGGCACACCAACATTTGTGTGTGCTTGCGTGCGTGTGTCTGTGTGTGTGTTTACACAGTGGGCAGCTGCCAGGAGCTACAGCTTTCCAACTGAGACAGAGAGAGAGAGAGAGAGAGCGAGCGAGTGAGAGAGAGGATGAAAGTAGGAGGGAAAAAGAGGAGCATAACTAGTGTAGCTCTGCACTCCCGTGGTCAAAGCAAGCTGGCTCCTGCTTCCCAGATCTTAATTATCCTCATAGTGAAGACTCTGTGTGGTCATGTACCATAGGTAGTGAAGTCTTGTGGGATTTTGTTCAGCTGTCCCATAGAAGAAGGTTTTTTATCCATTTATATTTACGAGGATCCAGTTATGCATGTAATGTATCGGTGCTGAGTGCTGCTGGCCCATTATCACTATTTCAGTGGCCGCTGGGATATTCTTCTAAGAAAGCTTGACTGGAAGTGCTCCGGTGCTATTGGTTAGGCCTTTTCCAGAGGTAAAGTATGGTCTCTTTTCGTTTGGTCTCGGCTTTCTAAAAATGACGTTTTGCTGGAGAATAGGTTCTTATTTTTATCAAATCTCAAGTCCTAATGTGAGGGTGGAGTCAGGGGTCCTAGAGAGAAAATTGGAAAGTGGACGTCTTCCAAAGTTTCAAAGTTGTGGGTTTTTACTGAGTTATTTTTTTTGTTTTTGCTTTAGCAGTGAGACATTAACACCGAAAGGGAATTATATATCCTTTAACAAAAACACAATTAGTGTTGAGTCTTGCTTAAGAGCACTTCAGTGGAGTGGTTGCTTTCTGTCATTAGTTTTAGCCCCTATATAATGTGTTCTACTTGACTTGACTTTTTTTGTGGGCATTCAACAGGTGAGAGCCACATGATAGTGAGCAGGGTGTTGCTGAAAAGTCCCAGATTTTGCCGTCAGCCCAGCCTGAGTCAATAAACTCAAAAACAGGCCTTGTTTTTCCAGGTGGTGGCGTGATGTAGGTGGGGGAGGAGACATTTGGGGTTCATTTTGCCAGGTGTCTGATGTTATCATCATCATCATCATCCTCATATTCATATTCATTACAAATCTATATTCATAACATTGAATGAACCATGACACAGGTTTGTAGATTCATTGATGAGTTGGTTTACATTTGACCCCATTAAATTGATATAAAGCAACAAAGCCGCACTGGTACCATACTGTTCTAATGTGTTTAATGGTGCTTGTATTTTTTGACGCTATTTTTAAATTCACAGAGTTGGTACAATTATGAACGAAATAAATGTCGGTAGGAAATAAGTGAGAAACACATATACAAGGTCCCCGCTTCGGAGCAAGGTGTAGGAAAGTTTGGCAATAGACCAAATTTTGATTCTGAACTATGAAATGTTTCACTAGCAATTGAAATGATTCACGTTTACCTTACTACAGCTTATCAAAGGTCGTTTAATGAGGGATAACGTCATTTCAGTGCTTGTGTCACTGTGCCGTGATGGAAAGTGCATAACCTGACAGGAGAGTGACTTAGACAGGTGCGAGCGCAAACGCACACGCACACCGCACATTCACATACAGCGGGAGACAACAGGAGAATAATGGTGTTACTAGAAATAGCCGTTACCCTTGTCAAGGAGCGTGTGTGTGTATGGGTGAACGCGCGTGTGCACATGCATGTGTGTATGCGCGTCTCCGTGTAGTTGTTGAGCCTCTCAGTTTTGCGGCACCATCAGCTCTTCAGCAGCAGCAGCAGCAGCTCTTTTCTTCCTTCTGGGTTTGGTTTAGCAGCTGTTTCCTCAGGGAACAGGTCAGTGTGAGTAATTTTAGCATGTACATTCAGTGCGGTATCTTTGTCCACATTAGACCTAGAAATGTTCCGATTGTTTGGGGCGTGGGACGTTGCATATTTTCCGAGGGATTTCGATTCACGTCGTCATTTTTTAAGCAATACCCTCTGAAGATTTACTGCTGTAGTTGCAGTTTTGCCTGACACAGCAAAGAGAGGTTATCAGTAGTGGGTATACATACTGAAAGTTGCTACTACTTTAAAAGGTAAATATTGAGATTAAAGTAAATCTTATATTGATGTCGGTTGTTTTTTTTTTTTGTTTTTTTTCTGTTTGTTTTTTTTGCTGTAGCTGGCAGTATTGGCAGTATCTCTGAGCACTGCTGGGAATGAGCAGTATTCAGTGATGGTGCCGCTGTGGTTGTTGGAGACGGAGCAACGAGACATTTCATAACAAAATGGAATTTGTTTTTCCGTAGCGACTGTAGCGGTTGCGCTTTGACTCTGTCGGCACCAACTGCGCGAATAATGCTTTGTATGCAGGAAATGTGTGCGTTAATGACCCTGTGAAGGGGTTTTCTGCCGCACACCGGCAGGTAGAAAAGCAGCTCCATCTGGTGGTGACGTGTTGTTTTTTGTGCAGTTGAATATTGCGTAGCTTTCAAATAGAACTTGACGAGACGCGGTGAAAGGGGCTTAATGCTTTCTTACGCTATGTTGTGAAAAGTCAGACCAGAGTAGTGCGCACACTCGCATATGGCTAAAAGCATTTGCTGGCGACGTGTTAGTAAATGCTTCACCACTGTTTTTAAGAATAACTGGCCAGAGGGTATCGGGCCTGCTTTTGCATTTGTGCCAGATATTGTGAGGCGTCCCTGTTTGAAACCCCGTCGTGACGTCATTTCTGTTTTCCTTGTCTCCAGCACTATCTTGGAGGAGGAGAAGCTCCAGCAGAAGGAGAGGAACAGGATGGAGATGAGGAGACAGGTCACGGTTTCCTGGGACTCGGGCGGGTCTGACGAAGCGCCGCCAAAGGTAATACGAGCGTCCGAGGAGTTTTGCTTTGTTTATTTGTCTCCGTGCAGGAATAAAAGGCTTTCTTGCCCTGAGGCTGACCATTGTTAGAGCCCATGAACTCTCCGGTAAGAAACCACAGCCCGCTGTTATTTGGTTTTCTGTTGTCTACTTTGCTTGCATCCAAAATTTTTGTGTGGCCATCATAAACATTAAGACACGAATGCCTTAAAAGGCGCAAAATGGACTGTTTTGACGGTAAGGCTGCTCGTCATGTGACCCCTATTACACTTTTATTTATTTTGTTGTACATCCTGACAGTTTTCATCCATTTGTTCCATTTGTTCTTTTACGTATCTGAAAAGTCTTGCTACAGGAACCAGTCCCCCCCCCCCCCCAAGACCATAACCCCCACCCCCTTCCACAACCAGTACCACCCCACAACTCACGGCTTGTTTCCCCAGCTGCTGGCTGCTTCATCCCATGCCCCTGCTGTTCGCAACTGTTACCTGCTTCTTTTGGTCACAACTAAAGCCATATACGTATCTGGAACAGTAGTTAGTGAGAATAAGAGGTCTGTTGTCGTTGTTGTTGTTTTTGTTTTTAAATGAAATTATGCTTTTTCCAATGACAATGATTGAGAAAAATTTGAAGACAAAAGGGACTATCAAATGTTGTTAAAGGAGGTCTGTAGAGATTCAGTCACTGTATGGCTTTGGTTGCACTCCTGCGCATTTCTGTCTGTCCTCCATCTTATCTTTGTCTCTCAGTTCTGTCATCCTTTTTTTTTATTTCCATTTGTTCCTTCTCTTCCTTTGTCTTTCTGTTTGCAGCCCATCCGTCGCCCCTCCCTGCAGCCGACCTTCAGTCCGGATTGTCTTTCCTCCCCTCCTCCTCATCTTCATAGCCATCAAAACCATTGCTTCGCCTCCCATCTTTCCCCTTGCCACGGGAACCCTCATCCCTCATCTCCCTGTCCCTCTCCCCACTTTCCCGCTCCTGCCCTGCACTCTCCGTCTCCGCACATTCCCCACCACTTTTCCTCTCCTCCCACCCAGAGCTTATCTCCGCAGTATCAAACAAGCCCTTATTCTTCACCCCTCACACCTTTGGACGGCATGTCCAATGGCAGCTGCCCGTACAAGATAAATCCCCCTGCCAACGGCCACCTGCTCTGTTTGTCCCAGCCAATGTCAAACACCTCTCACTCCTATCCCAGGCACTTCTCTCCTTCGCTCCTTTCCCTATCCAGTCCTAACCTCTGTCCCCTCACCCTGCAAAGCAACCAGCCCAAGTCAAATTCGAACGTCCGAATCCTGCCGTTGACCGGCTTCCGCCCTGGCTGCCAAACTAATCCCGGAGCCCCGCTCCAACCCGACTCTGACCTCCGGTCCCAACACCCTGTGGCGCAGTCATGTGGGAGAGCCCTGCTGCTCCCTTCCGCTCCCCTCGCTCCCTATCCCCTGCCGTGCCCTAACCCTCATCCATCCAGTAGACTACCCTGCCCCCCCGTCACCGCCCACACGCCATGCTCTGAGCGATCCATGTCTGTACCCTTGAAGGCAGGTGGTGCACTGATGCGCTGCATGATGGCTGATGATTGAATCCACTAAAACCAAACCTGCGTGTGTGTCTGTATCAAAGAAAGTTGCAACATTCTTGGCTCCGGAGCCTTTGATAAATGACTCGGTGGGTAATTCCAGTTTCAAAGCAGACAGTCGGCTAGGTTTCTTGCCCAAACCGTGACGTGATAATAGAGCTGATTTTTGAATGAGAGCCAATAGAAAGTTGCAAAATTCTTTTGACGTTTTCGCTTGAGCAGTCACCATCAATGACGAAACCCTTTGAGAGGCCTTGAGTCATCGAGTGTAGCTCAGCGTAGTGACGCTGTTGCCGGCACCGGTGACTGTGGTCGGCATGTTTTTGCTCAGCCTGGCATGCTCTGCAGTGTGAAGGACGTGCTGTGAAAATGCCCTCAGCCGTGTTTGAGTGTGGTTGCGTATATTTGTCTTTGTCTATGTCAGGCATTGTGTTGATGTGTCCTCGGATTATTGCACACTATTTCTGGCCTGCCCAGGATGCCTGAGTAAACCGCTGTTTTCCACTGGGCTCCGAGCGTGACTCGCGCGGTATTGAATGGATAAGCCGGAAGCCCGGCAGGATTTAGAGGCGAAGGAATGAGCTCAGAAGGGACGTTGACACCGGTTTTTTTTTGTACACTAGGTGGAACCCAAAGTCCAGAACTAAGCAGCAACTTGTCACTGTCGCCGACTCCTATTAGTCTTATATCTATCCAAGAGGAAAGTGGTTTCCTTTTAATAGGAGAAATCCTGCGTACATCAGAGATACTTCAGGTACCAGTGAGAAATGAGTGAGCGTAACACGACCAAAATAAAGTGTGGTTATTTAAGTCACTGTGAGACGTGCCTGTTACAGAGCACTTGACGTGCGTCTGCACCCTTATTCGAGTGATGGATGCGTCTGTGTGGGAGTCAGTGAATCATGCCCCAGAGTGATACGTGAAGTAAAATGAAAAATCTTAATTACACTGTGCTCGTCGACATTCCTAACATTCTTCATGGAGTCCTACCACAGGACATACATGTGTCTGACAGGGGCGTGTGCCTCATAACAGCAGTTACATTTTCAAAAGATTTGTAATGACTGTATATATTTTAAAACGCGGGCAGACACAGTCATTCTGCTCCGACGCTCCAGTTATTGACACATTTAAAGGCCATCGGTTCCGCCCATATACCAGTTGAACACATAGCCAACCCTTTTTTTATCGAATTAAATGCAGCTCGTGGTACCAGGTTACAGCAAACCACTTTGAACTGATGCTTTCACACAGTGCAGACCCTCCACCAGGGTGGCCTTAACCGCAATAATGGGCCCTAACACTCATGGTAGCGCGCGTTTCAAAAGTGTATCGGTGTGTTTTCCCTGCAGCAGTTGTGTACTGGCACATCTGCAGCCGTGAAGTGCTGCTGCTCATGCTTCCGCGATGAGCTGGCAGTCGAAATCCAGCACTGCACTTCTACAAATGGATGAGACCGAGGTTCTATTTTGATTTGTTTCATTCTTAAATTTGAATATTCCTCCAGTTCTTCTTATTCTGGCGCGTCAGTCTTGTCTGATTAACCTCAGCAGTCGGTCTGTCTGTTATCCCTGTGTTTATCTTACTATCTTTAAACTGGGTTTTCCCATGGAAACCTCCCTAAACGGGGACTCACTAGGACAGGGCTGTTCATCTACAGCAGATTTAAACTTTTAAGACATAATTGTCCTCTTGAGTAGGCAGCCCATGTCCTCCTGCGTATGTCCTCAAATGCGCCGTGTGTTTCTGCCTGTTGGTCCGACTCTTGTCGGAAAGTTGACCTTTTTGTATCGTCTTCAGCTTCTTTGTCTTGTCTGCTTCTCTTTGTCCTTTCCTCCCTGCATTTTTCCTTCTTTCCTTGTCTCCCCTCCTTATCGTCCCTTCCTGTCTTTCTCTGCTGTCTGTCTCCCTCCCCGTGTGTCTTTGTTTCTGTCTCGCTGTCGGAGGTGTGGTCCAGAGAAAGCTACTATGAGAGACTGTGGAAGGTAGAGCTTCCTGCAATTGTTGTCCAAAGCACCAGCTCTGCGGGGAGAGCCGTTTGAATCATTAAGAAAAATGTCCCCAGTCATTTTGAAAGGGGAACCAGGTCCATCAGCTTCTAACAGCTTCACCTCGACAAATCACGCCGAAACCAAGAGCAGAAACAAGGCTGCGGGTTCACCAAGGACTTCTGCTTTCAGCTACAAGTGCCAACCAAAGGAACTCAGTCTAGTAGAAAACACACACACACCTCTACGAAACCTTATTCCTTTGGTCATCAGCATTGGGCAGAAGCTTATATTGCATGTCGCAGCGTTACAAATGGAAATGCCAAAAAATAATATATAATGTTATGATTGGAAATATTTTACACTTCTGTCATCCAGGGTCGGTAGCATCGTGACCTTTTGTCAAAACGAGAGGAAAAATGTACCTAAAACAGTGGTCTTTGGTGAACATGTAATCCTAACACACTATATACACCCCTGCATTACATCGAATCAGATTTACTTATAGTAAGTAGTCCTGGAATAAAACATAGCAGGACTTGTGTTTCGAAGATGTTGATGTGGTCAGTTGTTCATGCCAGTTCAACTAACAGCTTGCCGGACTTGCAGCCCAGTGGATTGTCCCCCCCCCCTCCCCCCCCCTTTTTTTTTATTTTTTTTTTGATTGACAGCTAACCCAACCACACAAACTGCTCCTGGAGGTTGTGTGTTGATTCTCTGAATTACCCAGTGTCCCGTCTTCTGTCGTTAAGTTTTGGGGGCAAAAAAAGAACGAGGCCTTTAACAAAATGTTGTCAACCTACCTCTCTTCTATTTGCTTCCACTCTCTCTCTCTCTCTCTCACTTTGTACCCTTCTCCCTTCCTCTCTTTCTTGTACTCTCTTGTCTGTGTGTAGCCGAGTAGACCGGGTTATCCCAGTCCTCGATCAAGTGAAGGTTTCTACCCCAGCCCCCAGCACCCTGGACACTACCAGGTACGTATGCAAACACCACCGCCCTTCTGCTGCCGTTGTGTTGGGCAAATACAGTGTTCAGATTTGCAGTTACGAAGATGAGAAGAACATGAGAAGTGAAGTGCCTTTGTCCTCTCTCCCTGTGTCAGATGGCAGGGTACCCCGGCCCTCACACGCTGCCCTCTGTGCCCAGCGCCCTGTACCCGCCACAGGCGGCCATGTTGGACACACACCACGCGCACACGCACCCTCGGCACCACGTCCACACACACTCGCACGCACAACACCTTCCCCAGCCTCACGGACAGGACATGGCACTATGGGGCTCTATGATGGAGGTAGGAGACTGGTTTTATACTCTCACTCGCGCACATGCACTGATACTCTGGTTTGTCAAATGTGTCGACAAGATGATCCACTTCCACACATGCAAGTCTAAGATGTTAATGTTGATAGCAAGTATGTCACCGACTCGTATAGCTTACAACCATTCATGTTCGTCTTCTGTTCATCTGTTCATGTTCATGGCCATTCAAAATCATTTTAAATATTTTCAAAAAAAAAGCTCTGACACTATAGTTTCAGAATTTGGAATCGGCACATTCAGAGTGGTGAAATCTATTTGTTGCCTGACCAGCCCGGTGAGACTGATCACTCTGAGAAATTTTAAAAAAATTGCATAATGAGCCCAGTCCACAAATGAACTTTTCTCGAGAGATCTAAATATTGAAACTGTGCATAACACGTGCCCCGTTGACACCCGTTATTTTCAGTTTGTGGTTTTGTGTCACTTCAGTTCAGCTTCTCATCAGTCTGGTGTACGTGTCTGCTTGTCTCCGTGCGTTGGTGTGCGTGTGTGCATGTCTTTCTTCATCGGTGTGTGTGTGTGTGTGTGTCCCTGTGTTGGGGTGCATGTCTGTGCGTTACGTCTTGTCCTTTGTTGCATGTTTGTTTGTATTTGTGTATGTGTGTCTGTGTGTAGGACAGGGCAGTAGACATGCAGCAGTGTGTTGACCAGCAGTGCCTGTTAATGGAGGAACAGCTGATGATTCAACAACAGCAGATGGAGGAGGATCAGAAGTGGCTGGAAGCGGAGGAAAGGCTGCTGGTAACACTCACAGACACACAGTGGAAAATACACACAAAGACACAGTTTATATATATACTGTATATATATATATATATATATATATATACTGTATATATATATATATATATATACACACACACATACACACAATACTACTCATTTACAATGGAGGCACATTTTAATCAAGCACAAAAACAATCAAGTGTGTACATACTCGGTAAGTCTGTAAAAATGTAACTGATGAAAAGAAGATTATAGAGAAAATCTGACCCCCTGAGTGTCTTGTTGAGTTGCCATTTTTAATTGTCAGTCCTACTCATTTACAATGGAGGCACATTTTAATCAAGCACAAAAACAATCAAGTGTGTACATACTCGGTAAGTCTGTAAAAATGTAACTGATGAAAAGAAGATTATAGAGAAAATCTGACCCCCTGCTTGTGAAGTTGTGGTGCATGCTGCGGTGTGTTATTATTACCTGTAATGCAAAAGTGTCTTGTTGAGTTGCCATTTTTAATTGTCAGTCGGTGTTGTTGAGTTTCAGAATGCATGTTGTGTTTGTGGTCAACATTTCATATGTTCATTCATTTAACATGTGCGCTACACCAGCGGAGCTGTGGTCGCAGTAATAATATCGTTGACTGCAACTTATTTTGCTTGAGGAATAGTTTTGAACCCGTGTTTAAACCTGCTGCGTATTAAATCCTTACCCTGTGTAAGTGGCACCAACATCGTGATGCTGCTCCTATTTTGTGGGAGGAGTGAAAGTAAAAGGGGATTTTTTTTTTTGTTTTTGGTGAGGAACCACATTATTTGGAGGCTTAGCATGGGGTGGAAAATGTGACCACTTTATCCATCACAGTTGCAGAGTATTTTAATGACGTTTTCATTGGATCAAATGCCTTAGTTTGCATGAGCTGACATAGTTTGCTTCGATTTTGTTTGTTTTTTGCATCGAATTCCTCATAAATTAGGGAACAGAATTCCTATCGGAGCCTCGGCAGCTCGTGTGGTTGGAACATAGACTTCACAAATTTCCCTCCAAGTTGACGAACCTCGTTCACTTCTCTACACATCGCATTTAATCCCAACAGATGTTGACGTTGGTGTGTCCATTGAAAAATGCTGTCCCGACGACAAGTTTACTTTTTATGAATTAGAAAGGATCGCCGCAGCTCCTCGTACTGAAACTCAAACTCACTTGTTGCTGTAAACAGTGTTGCATTTTTTGTGAGAGGGAGCCTCGACATAATTAACAAGGCGGAAGAGAGAGGAAACGCTTTATGTAGGATGCATATTTCTGCAAACGCTGATTGAAGGATGTCGTCCAAAGTTTTGCTATTTTATTGTGTGTGTGTGTGTGTCTGTGTCTGTGTGTGTGCGTGTGCGTGTGCGTGTGTGAGAGAGAGAGAAAGAGAGAGTTTGTAGGCAGGTGGGGCCTATGTGAATTCCAGGCTAATGATAGGCTTAGAGAATCTAACAGCCCAGTCAACAGTCTGTCTTTGACCCACAACCACTAACTGACAACAGACAAGATTACTGAAAAGCCTGGGAGGTGTGTATACATGTGTGTGTGTGTGTGTGTGTGTGTGTGTGTGTGTGTGTGTGTTTGTGTGTGTGTTTAAATTGTGAGTGGTAGGCTGGCTGTTGACATAGCACTGTCACTTCAGGGAGGGGCGAGTGAAAGAGGGGGAGAGAAAGGAAGGTTTGGGAAAGAAGGGTAAACGTACTCGCGCACTGACGGCCTGTTGGCAGCGTGCTCCATCCCTCCCCCTCCTCCTCTTCCTCCTCCTCCTCCTTCTCTCCTTCCCTCTCTCTGTGTGCGTCAGAGTCAGATATAAGTGTGGTGGAGGCAGGAAGCCGGAGTTGAATTTGAATTCTTGTCTTGATGAAACCGCTGGCAGGGACAAGGGTGCAGGCTAGAATACAGTTGGGAAAACACCCAGACATAGAGGGAGGCGGACAAAGCTACACAGAGACACAACAAGATTAGACAACAACTGCACAGACACAACTCGGACACAAACTGCTCATCAGGGAAACTTTGATGAACTCGGTGGCAATGCTGGTCTTCAAGTCCTGTCTGGGAAAACTGGTAGGCAAGGACGGGTGTGAGAGAGTGGCTGGTGGAACGGTGTGTGTGTGTGTGTGTGTGTGTGTGTGTGTCATTTTTGGGTAATGCATCACAATCTGGGGGAAAAAATAGCTTTGATAGGTGTGTTGCGTTTCGAGGTCTCACGCTGAGATTAAAGTAGTGGCAGTGATGCCCGTTCAAATGCATTTTGGAACCACCAATTAACAGCAACAGAAGACAGGGAAGTGTGTTTGGATGCTCTGAGTGGATTTGTGTGTGTTCCTCACTGCCATGACCCACTCATTCATTTCGCCCGCTCGTTCATTATTAATGTTAAACTTTGCTTAAGGGAGTTCGAGAGATCGCAGTGGAGAGTGATCACGGTCGTCATATTTACTTGCGTCCGTGTCTCCCCTAAAGTGGATGTAAATGTGTCCTTTGGTGGGAGAATGCCTTTCATTAAAATATAAATGGCTTAAGTGAATGAGTTTGACCCTTATAATGCTCTGGACTGACAAACAGCATGGGACACTGAGCTCACGGCATGGGTTGAAAGGGTCTGTATTTTGCGGAATATCCCAGGAATCAAAATTTTTAAAAAAATACTTGCAAAGTCATTAGAGAAAAGCAATGTGATTTACAATGTGATTTACAATATGATACATTGATCTGCCTCTGTGGCTTAATAATTGACTTCAGCCCCTAATTGAAATACTGTTAATATTTAGAAATGTCCGATTTTTTTTCTTTGTTTTATTTTTGCGTTTTAGAAACCAGACACCAGAAGTTCTCGAGGGAGCCTGGACAGGGAGGATGGTGGACTTCAACCGCCGGTATGTAACTTTCGCTTGTTTCTGTTCTCACCAATGTGAGCCGGTGTTCTTTGTGCATCCGGCGTTGACAATGACTCTGCCAGCCAGTTTTTTTTTGACAACAGAGAGTTAATATGTCCTGCAAGGTGTGTTTTCTAGATGAACTGTTTCACCCACGTTCTCATTTTCACTGTCAGAATCCTGACCTTCATCACATGTCCCTCGTAAAAAAAAAAAAAAAAAAATGGAGGCAGGTTGCTTTTCGGAGCCGTTTGTGTTTTTTAAGCCAAATGTAGATGGGAGTCCACATTCTGCAAGGGCTCTCTTGTAATTGGCTGAGAGGTTGTGTTTGTTTTGAGTAGAGCTGGTGGGATGGATCCAGGGAGAGGAAGTGACCTGTGTGGGGTCGTCGGTGAGGGGGTCAGCGGATTCTCATGACAAGCCCGTTTTTTTTAATAGGAGAGTACAGCAAGGAAACAAAGTAGCCATCTTTACTCATCTCTCCCACCCAACTGTTGGATAAAGTCACTCAGCGTGTTGGTGTGTGGTTTGCTTTGCTCTCGGTAATTACACACTTCAGAGTGTTGAAAACGGAATCATTCTCATCCTTTTTTTTTTTTTTTAAAGCAAATATCCCCAGACATCTCCTAGTGTCATGCTTCTCCAAAGTTCGATTTTGCCCTATGCTGCAGTAAACATAAATATGTTTCGAGTTTGTCCTGTTGCTCACCGAAAGCCTCACCCTGGATTTTATAGAGGCAATTTTCCCTATCTTGCGACACCGTGCCATTATCAAGAACCTAATCGGCAGTTTAATCGATCAATGGAAAACGCCGTTCGTTGGAGCTGTAGTCACGTGCCTACAGTACAAACAGGCATGGGGTCGGAGGTGAAAGAGACGCCACCTTTTTTAGATTGAACCTGTTCATTGCTCACTGCTGTGTGTCTACTCGCGTCAGTTCAGCACAGCGATGCGACTCCTAAATGATGGGACGGATCACATTTGCACAACACCAGCTGGCGACAAGTCGATGTTAACGCCTCTACAACCTGTAAACCGGTTGTACTTCAAAGTAACTTTGTTTTTTGCTCTTTTGCGTCAGTCGAAGGCCTTAAGTCTTCATTCGACCCCTAAATCGTATTGTCGATCAGTTCTCGATCCTTTGTGTAACAGCAGAAGTTGTTGTAGCAGTCTGGAGCTACCATGGGCAAGACAGATATTTTTGTCTCGGTAATTCATCACGCTGCTTCTCCACCACCACCTCCTCCTCCTCCTCCTCCTCCTCAACCTCCCATTGAATGGCTGTGGTTTGCGGTGGGAAAACCTCAATCGCTTGTATGCGAGTGTGTGTCCGTGTGCGCGCGTGTGCGTGCAGGACAAACTGCTGTAGCCGAGTATTTTTGGGTGTTGGTGGTGGTCAGACCATGACACTCTGAAGGCTTTCGTAAAGCCCTCTGTGCAGTTTTCTCACAAAGAAAAAAAAACTACTGAGAAGCAGCAGCAAAGTCAATATGTATTGTGCCTGGTGCCACCGGAGGGTTTGTGGCGTCGCTGTATGCTCACAAACATCAAATCATCAAGACGTGGGCTCTGGGATTTTGTTTCCTGGTTGTAAAAGGCTCGCACTCAGAAAGGACTTTTTTTTTTATTTTTGATTTTTGATTTTTTTTTTGTATCCCTGTGTAGCCAGACAGAATCTTTTTGTCAACATGAAAAACCAAGCGCTAGACCACACACACCACTGGAAAACAGACAAAGCTCCTTGACTGGGGTTTTACAAGAACAAATTGAGACTTGGTGTCGTGTAACATAAAAAAATTCATTGGATTCCCGACATTTTTCAGGACCGGCTGGCGGTTCTTTACTTGTGAAGTGCTAATTTTCTTTTGAGCTTTTGATTTGATTTGTGCGACTGTGCAATTGCTAACCCTGTGTGTTTTTTTTGTGTTGTTTGTTTGTGCAGACTGGAAACCAGCACATATACCAGCCCGTTGGCAAAGCAGGTAACAGACGGGCTTCCATCCCTCTATAATTACAATCAGCCGCTGTTGTTTAATTCTCTCTTCTGTTTTATCTCAATCCCCTGAAGTACACACAGAATGACACTGCTGCGTTTTGCTCTCGTTCACTCTCTGTACACAGATCCAGTGTCCTAAATCCTTCTGCCTGTTGCAGAGCAGATAGTGTCAGTGTGTGTGTGTGTGTGTCCGTGTGCGTGTCTGCGTGCCTGCCTGCAGAGTTTATCGTCTGTTGCCACAATACAACCGATCTGATTGTGAACTCAGCAGCTTGTTGGCTTGCAAGTGAGCAAATCAGCCTCTGTTTGTATGGACACAAGATGTCGAGTTCAATATGTTGTGAGACTATTACAGCCCTGCAAGCAGCCTAGTACAGAGGACACAGCAAATCATTCAGCTGAAAATAGCCAAGGCCTTTTTAGACATTTTTTATTGTCATGCGAAGAACTGCCTTTTTTTTCCCTGTACTTTGTATTTTTATCGCTGAAGTGGTGTTATATTGGTCGGAGGTAAATGAAGCGAAAAAGCAAAATCGTCTCTTTATATCATTCAAATTTGAGGGATTGTGCTCTTTCAGTTATCATATATGATTCTGAAATGAATGGAAGATTTTGGACAAACAGTAGAAGAAATGTAAAGATTAAGAAAAAAACAAAATAATTAGAAAATAAGTCTGTCCCGGATATTGAGTGACTTTAAGCTGTGAGGAAATATTGTTTTTGCTCATATATGTGTATATATATTATATATATATATGTTGTGTCCTGCAGAGCATGCGGCGCCCCCAAAGAAACCCCCGCGACCTGGGGCCCAGAGCCAAGTGGGCAGTCTGGCCTGTCTAAATACTGGAGACAGTTATAATGACGGAGTCAAGGTACACGCAAACACACACACACACACACACACACATAGTGGAAACTTATTAGTATACAAATACAAAGCATGTGAATTTCAGCACACAAACATAAAAGATATGGCTGTCACACAGATGTCTATTGACATATTGATAACAATTCATATTACGCTCATAAGAACATCATTACTTGGAAAATATACACAAAATGCACATTGCATGTTTTTAATGCTCAGAGCATTAACATTTTCCTTTTATCTTCTTTCCCCTTGGCTGCTCCCTCTCCTCCTCTTCCTCCTCTCCCTCCTGCTGCACTCTGACTTAATGTTGACCCTAGCCCTGGCGGGTAAGCAGCACACCGTCTGTGTGTGTTTACTGTGCGTCTTGTCTCCTTGTTGGTCTCACGTAGACTCATTTGGGCTCTTCTTCCATCGGCCCGACACATTAATTGAGTTAATGTATAAAACCAGCGTACGTCATCCCTGGTTTCTTGTTTCTACGTTCTTTTCTTCCTCCAAACTAACTTTTTCGTACACTAGCAGTTTTTAACCATCTATAATTAAGATGATCTATATAATCTATACATTAATCCTTTAATCACACTAAAAGGCTTTTTGAACTAATCAAACAATAATCATAAACAGTTTAGGTGAAGAATATTGTTGGGACCAGTCTAGCGAGGTTCCTATCTGAAAAATATGACATATATATACACATTACCAAAGTTTCCCCGACCTTACTAGCAGAGGGTGATCAACAAATTATAATTTTACCATTTAAAATAAATATTACAGATAAAGACCATTATAGTAATGGTACGCAATGGTAGTATTTGGCTTTAATGTGTTGTAGGATCAGAGCTGTGGTGGTTTCTAGTGACTAATTGTGCACTAGTAATTTAGCCGTGGTGGGAGAATTGGGTCGAGGGGGGATTAAGCAGAAATAAGACGACAGAGTGAAATTGTGCTCAGTCAAAGATAATTAGATTTAACACACGCATACACAGATCCAGGCGCAATCTACCGCTGTCGCACCCAGTCAGAACCTGCCCTATCGGCTCAGAATTAAACCGTCCCGGTGAACGTACAGCATCTGTTTGTGCCAGTAGGCCACCGCCATCTAGTGGCCACAACAGAGAACGACATCTATGTCATTATCATTTATCTCTAACCTCAACGGTTGAACCATGTCGCAGATCCAAATTTACCGGCCGACACGTTGATTCGGTCCATCAGTCATCCGTTCAACCATTCACTGGTCTACTCGTCGAAACCTCTGCAGTAGTGTGTCAGGTTACAGCCGTGTCTCCTCCGCCTATTTCCAAAAAACAATATGGAGCGCAGTTATGCTCCATGTACATGTGCCCTGTAATCATCCGGGATTTGTGTGGGCAACTCTGGTGATATGTGTCCTACTATGGTTTCGTAACCAGGAGGTTTTGTCATCTCCATTGTCTCATTTGGTTTTCTGTGTTTCGCTTCGGCTTCTCACGCTCAAGTTTTCCCACAGCCCTGTGGTTCCTCGTTCAGCAAAACCTGTCACTGACTGATGCGCTTTTCTCCCCCCGCTGCTATTGTTCAGCTCCAGCCACAGGAGATAAGCCCGCCCCCCACCGCCAATCTGGACCGCTCTAATGACAAGGTGTACGAGAACGTGACGGGACTGGTCAAAGCTGTGATCGAGATGTCGAGCAAGATTCAGCCAGCTCCCCCTGAGGAATATGTTCCCATGGTCAAGGTAACAGACTGGCTCGGGAGTGGGGTCTCCCTAGCACATTTTGTGCCATTTTGTCCGGATTTTTAAAAGTGATGTGTTGTTGTGTGTTTCAGGATGTGGGTCTGGCATTGAGGACGTTATTGGCCACAGTGGACGAGACATTACCACAACTCCCAGCCAGTACACACAGAGAGGTACACGCTTACTAACACCGACACGTACTCGCACAGCGGAGCGTGCATGTTTATAATCTCTCTTAGGCTATTTATATATTTACAATAAAGTCCATATTGACAACAAACGCTGTCTTATTTTCGGTGCCGTGTCGAGTTGAACCCCTGCAGCTCGAGGTTTAACGCTCCTCTTCTCTTTCCCAGATCGAGATGGCCCAGAAACTTTTGAACTCGGACTTGGCCGAGCTGATTGGGAAGATGAAGTTAGCCCAACAGTACGTGATGACCAGGTAGGGGCAAACGCCACACTATATTTTCAATTAAAGGTAACAACTGCCGTCCGTTACATATTGCGCCAAACCCTGCCCGTGCCTCCCGCGGTCTAATGAATGTGTGTTGATTTCTTTGCTCTGTCCCAGTCTGCAGCAGGACTACAAGAAACAGATGTTGACGGCGGCTCACGCGCTTGCGGTCGATGCCAAAAACCTGCTGGATGTCATCGACCAATCCCGGCTCAAGATGATGGCCCACTCCCGGCCACATTAGCCTGGCCGGGCCCGGCCAACAGGAGCGGGTCTGCCATTTGAGAGATCGGCGAAGGCTTTTATGTTGGCAGTGGAGAGGAAAAGACTCCTGGATGAGGTCGGTCGGTCGGTCGGTCGGTCGCGACTCCTGGTTTGTGCGAGGCGGGACGGGGAAAACAGCCGGCTCCGTTCATTACATGTCAAATCCCGCGTAAACCAAGGTTGTCGGTTCATCGGGGATTTTAAACTCCCCGCCACTGTGACTTTCTAAGTACAAGAGCAGAACATTCTTCCTGAATCAGGGACCGGGCAGCTTCTCCATCTTTCGTCAGGAATATAATAATGAGACTGGCGACTCTTAATCTGAGCCTGGAGCAGCCTGATTCCCGACGAACCAGAGGCGGCAAAGCCTCTGCACGGTGTGCGCCGTCGCGAGGAGCCGCGCTTGTTGATATCGGCTAGCTTAGTCTTTGTGGAATACACCTTTTGAGCAACGCCGCCAGAACCTGATCGGACTGCCTTCAATCTGCAGCATATCTGCATGAAACCTCACCGTGGGAATGGACCTCAGCCAGCAGCCGTGTCGGTCCCTTGGTTGACGTCACTGTGCGTCTGATCCCCGGACGGGAGCTTCCTCCTCCGTTCAAATACCTCCACGTCGTGACGGATGCTCGTCAATTCGGCGGGAAGACCAATGGTGCTCTCTGTGGACACTCCCGACAAGGAAACCCGCGGGCGAAGACGGCGTTGCTGGAGGGGCGGCCTCCCGCCCTCCATCGCGCCCCACCCCCCTCTTTATCTCCCCTTCCATCCCTTTCCATCTTCCCTCCTTCTCACCAGCGTTTATTTATAGACTCAAAAATTGCTGAGGAGGCTGGAGCTGGAGGACGGCGCAGAAGAAGAGAGAGAAAGCCGCAATCCTCCTTTATCCCCTCTATTTCATTCACTTTTCATCCTCACTGCACCTCTCCCTCC
Organism: Colistium nudipinnis; assembly: GCA_016785305.1. Taxonomy (NCBI): domain Eukaryota; kingdom Metazoa; phylum Chordata; class Actinopteri; order Pleuronectiformes; family Rhombosoleidae; genus Colistium; species Colistium nudipinnis. The sequence continues at coordinate 58,926 of JAFBJU010003772.1, read as the reverse complement.
TTCCTTCCTTCCTACAGTCTTCCTGTCTTTAAGACTCCAAATGTGAAGAAAGCCCCCTCTGTCTGGGTAAACGCCGCGGACAGGTGAACTTCTTACTCTCACGCAGTTTAGTCTGCTCTTTGTCGGCTGGCTCCGTGATTTTGTGTTGTTCTCAGTGGTCACGCACTTCTTCCGAGACACTTGGATTACATGCAGATTGTCAATCCCAGCTTTGACTCTGAGACATGTTGTCTTAATTAGCTTACCGTAAACTATTTCCGCGAGGACAGTGTCTCCCTTTGGTCTCCTCCGCCTCAGTCCCAGTCTCGTTCATGTCCTGATGTTACCCGGCAACGCTGGCGTCACACATTTCAAAAGCCCCTTCCCTTCCGGTGTCGCAAAGTGAACTTCCCCGGGGCACAAACTGGACAACTGGAACCTTTGTGCTTCCTAGTTGTTGTAAAGTGTAACACTTGGTGTAAAATGCACCCCGCCCCCACCCAACAGCGCTCCCCAGGGAAATAAACACACATGAAATGTGGAGCCACCTGACGGACACAAAACACTGACCAGAAAATACAGCAGATCCCGTGCGTTGTTAATACCGACCCCACACACATACTCCGATATGAAATATACTGGTGACAGTACCAGTATAGCATGATATACTTGTATGGAGAAGAGCATATTTGCACAGCAAACAGCATTATTTTTTTTATGCCCTACTTTATACCCAGGTTTCATTTCCTTGTTCAGCCAGCAAAGAAACTATCAAATATCTGGGTGTTGTGGGGATAAAAAATGTAAAAAAAAGAAAAAAATCAAAACACAATCTATTTTATGTTGTTGCGTAAATTTGCTCATGTTGGTATATTGTAAGCTATACTGGCGTGTATCACTGGTGAATTGTACAGAGCGCGTACTAGTAAACACTGGTTTTTATTTTGTCTGCTGGGCTAAATCAGCCGTCTTGTCAAATAGGAGGAAACAAAACGATGAAATAAAATATTGATGAAATGGAAATGAGTCTGTGATTTTTTTTTATTATTATTAATCCAGGATATAGATAGATTTATTGACAAAACTTCTTCAGACTCGACATGTCCAGCACCCAGAATTTTAAAGCAAAAAAACTTGGCTGCTGGGAGATGGCAGGCTTTTATACATTTGATTTTATTTGCCAAAATTAAACTTTCATTTTACTGGCTGCCACTAGGATTGTCATCAGATGCTGGGTTTATGGCTGAATAGAGTCGTCGCACAAAACACAGCATATTGATAAATATATATATACACACGTTTTTCTGCTGTATATATTACAACATATTTATGTATCTTTAAAGGGGTTTAGGCTGTAGTTTGGACAGATCGGCATCAACACAAGATCATATTACATTATGTTATGGCATGGGAACATTCATCCCAGCAGTTTCCCATGTGGAATACTTTTTGACAGTGCCGATTGCTAACGTAGAGCTCATTGTGTCAGCAGTCTCAGAACGACTACGGTTAGAAGCAGAAGGGTTGTGTGCACGCGAACGCTCTCGGCCGCGCTGAAGTTGCACAAGTTGAAGCTGTTGCAGCAGTTGACGATGTTTCCGTTTCCGTTTGCGTCGACTATGGCGCTCGAAGCCGCTCCTTTGCACGTGGCATCGCTGGCGCACTGCTTCACAATGGCCTTGGCGGAACCTGCACAACACAAACACACACGCACACACAGCAGGATGTTCGGGGAGGAACTTCTGGAAAGGAAATTCTGTTCGTATGACCCACAGGAGTAGATGAATCAATATTCCACATAAAGGACGAAAGATTTATCCCTAATGGCATTTATCAAAGTTACTTTCAACAATCGCCCCCAAAATCAAACGTACCACTATCAAACAATTTCAGATTTATACTCAAGGAGACAGTGGATCATCGTTTGTGTTGTCACCGGTACCTAAGACGTCGACTGAGGTCATGCACGTGTCCAGTGGCGTTTTACATTCCTGTGTGTTCAGGTTACATTCTTCATTGGTGGGTGATGAACTGCACACATAGCAATCCAGTGACAGGACTGTAGGTGAACAAAAAAAACAATAGAGTTCAAATAAGGTCCAAATGGGTAAAAAAAAAAAAAAACGAAGGCAGAGTTTATCGCATCAGCAATTTGATGTTTGAGACATTTATTAGTGTAACTCAGCGCTTTGGTATGTGGTTGATATTCCTAATTTACAGAGAGAGTTGGTGTCAAACGCCGCAAGAGACTAAACAATAGCTAAAATCCATGACAAGGATCAGGCGTAATCTTTTCCATCTTTGTGTCAGGAATCCAGATAGTTCTGAGAATGACGCTCAGCGGAAGAAAAAAAAAACGTTGTTCCCTTTCTACAAACGCAAGAATTAGGAGTCAGACCGAGGCTCCTGATTGGTCGCTCCAGCTTTAACTTCAGCTTAAACCACAGTTGTTATCCATCTCAGTGGGACAATAGAAGAAGAAAATGATGGAAGGTCAAGCATTTTTTTTGACACGCCATAAATTTACTGGAGAGGTCCCTGAAAACAAAAATACAGCTACTCCCAAAGACTGCATTGTCAGGACTTGTCGGGCTTGCTTCTCTAATTATAAAGAGTGGCAGCAGGCGGTTCCTCCCATTCATTTAATTGTTCTACCGTGTGTCATCAGGGCAGTACATCACAGTGAACATAAAATTCCCACGAGCATGAAAAACTTGAAATTGTAGAGTCGAATTTTCCAGGCCCAGGGAAAGTCATGAAAGGAAGCGCATCTACGTTTTTTTTTACAGACATGGAATCAATGGGGATATGTTACACTAATCTATCCTCTGTTGATGTGTGAGTCATACTTTCTATAGTTGCAGATGTGTGTATAACATAAGGCAACATACATTGATTTGTGTTTGCAATACACATTCACCATAGCAACCTTCCCACCAGCCGTATCTCCCTCCACCCTGCCTGAGCCAAATGGATACCTCCTGTAACAAGCCGGGCAAGTGAACCCATAATGACTCTCTAATGGCCGATATCATTTATGATCATAAGCCAGAACAAATATGCTGATTGTAATTTTGGCTGAAATAACTTGCCTGTCTGGTGGTGTTACAGCTACAAAGCTCATGTCATTCAATAAAAATAAACTGTTACGCATATTGTGAAGAACAAAATACGAAATGGTTTTATTTTGTCATTCCTCTTTTCGGGTTCAGCAAAGGGCCTGACCAGACCCGTGCAATTTGATATCCTTTAAGATTGACAAAATATCAAATTCCTATTTATGGCCCTTAAGTGTATAATCACAAGCACAAAAGATATTTTCAAAGGATTTTTAGAAAAAAAAGAAAAAGAAAAGACCACTCTTACCCTGTCCACACATAAAAGCTCCTGACCCTTTCCCCTGCACTGTACGTAAATCCAAAGTCTGAGTTGAACTGACATACCTGGAGTGAAGAAGAGGGAGACGAGCACAAGGCTGAGGAGCATCTTAACGACAGGTGTCACTGTGTGTTCGCCACCCGAAACTCTGCTGCCGTCACCTGTCGGACCCGGTGTGCCCTGTTCTCTCTCTGTGGGTGTCAGTTTTTTTGTTTAGTTTTCGTTACACTAGTTCCACCCACACCATGGCATAAAATGAAAGCATGTCATCAATGTGGTGCTGTGGCGTGTGGAGGACATTCCTGCACATGGCTCTGGTTTCACAGATACTTGCACTTTATTTATCTGTTGTCAGTTGCAGCTTTGTGAGCAAACGTATGTGTTAACAGCGTGCCTCTGTGCAGGTTGCGTGTTATGTCATGAGTGTGGGCTCAACCCGTGCAGCAGGAGTGCTTCCAGGAGAGTTGACTTTAGTCTTCCAGTCGAGAGGCAACTCCCATTGCCGCACAACCACTTCTATGAACGCGTGGAGCTGGGAAAGAAACAGGAGTCATTAAAGGTAGTCATTCAAAGTTACCCCATCAGTCAAAATGATCTCGCAGCCTATTTGCCCAATGAAATAAATCCGAAACCTCAGTCAGTGAAATTGTTATTACAGGGAAACCATACATTTATTGATGGCAAATCCATTCTAAATAAAAATGCAGTGGCTTTGCTCCCGCCTTCTGAAAACACTGCAGGTTTCAATGAACAAAGCAATTATATATAACGCTAGTACATGGTAACATTCAAAATGATCTGGCTTGACTAATAACCACACAACCATGCATTACCAACCATAAACAAAACTGTTTTCCCTTACATTAACGTATGGATGTAAAAGATAGATCAGGGACTGGAAGGTTTTCACTGCAGGACTGACACCACTCACAACTTTGTTGTCACATCTGTGCAGTGTCAACACAGGAATCCACCCCCACACACCCAGTACACACCTAGCACACACAAACAGACATATACACACACACGCGCGCACACTTTTGAGGACACTCAATCAACATTCATTCCACGAGGCTAAACCTGAATCTCAAAGGGCCATGGCGAGGATATTTTATTTGATATAGTCATAATAAGCCCAAACAAACACACCCGCACACTGAGCAACCGAGGGAAGAAATGTCCTCGACAGATACCGGTCCAGTCATAATTATCACGGGCCGTGTTGTCTGCTGATCGCGTGCGTTGATAGACTCACGAGCATCAGGCCGTCAAAGCAATGGTTCAAACGCGCATAGACCAGTTTCATTTCATTCCCCTAAAATCAGCAGACAGACTTTATTAGCAAAGAAAAAAAAGAAAAGAAGAAAAATAAATTAAAAAAAGCAGGTCAGGTCAGGTCCCACCAGCCGCTGTCTCTGCTGGTAATATATGTACTCGTGTGTAGTAGCAAGGCCCACTGAGCGCTACTGGGTCAGAGCGACAGCATGCTGACTGGCATTGCAGCCGGTGTGATCCCATCACAAGATGGTTATCCATGCCTTATGTAGATACTTGTCGGCCCTACTATGTGATGCCTTTGTTTGAAAAGAAAGAAGGGTGGAATCTTCACTTTAGCCACTCTATTGAATGTTCCAGGTGCATCGTGCCATTAGGACATCTGCGGTAAAAGGGTAACTCGTTGGAAGCGGCGGTTAATCTTTACACAGTATCTTAACCTTGAAAAGTCTGAATTTGTACAAACCACTTACAGTGCAATGACCGAGGAAATACTGTAAATTAGTACGCAACGCATGGCGGTGAACGTCAAGGGTGACAAAATAAAAATAAAACCCCTGTGTAGACTACGATGATGTGCTGCACTTACCATAATGTGCATCATCGTATACCAGAAATACGAAACAAGCATCTATTTACTTTGTGGAAATTGATGAATGAGGAAAAATGTGCTTCACATTGCTATTTGGAACAATGTGACTTATCTGCCACACGAAATATGTTTTAAAACTCATTTTAATCTGATCAACTGTTGTTTTCATTAAAACAAATGATGTTTCCCCAGGGTTTGAATATTTCAGTCTATAAAATAAATCTATATATGCAAGACTATAGACTATATGTATCATTGGGCATCATATGCCATTTCACGAGGTTGTCCCTGCTTTATTGACTTGTCGGCCTACAGAATAAACTGAGTGTGTATAAATGTATACAAAAATACATAAAACATATGCTTTTGGTGAAATCATGAATCTAAGTTTAAAGAGAGCCATATAAAAATCATATACCATAAGACGTACGTCTAGCTAAAGCAGGTGGGTATGGATGGACTATTAACAAACTGCACCTGCTGTAGAAAGTTCCATATTTGACAACGTAGGATAGGAAGAGGAAAAACATCCAAATGTGTGCGTAAAGGGCAGAATCTAGCAAATACACTCGCAGTGACGTCACTCCTGAAGCATAACCCGGCATTCCATGGGCAACAGGGAGAATCAGTAGCACGACTGTAGACCACTGCTTCCGTAAAGGGGCTTCATCAGGGCCGGTTGGCTTTAATCGGACGGTGTCGGGGGAGTGACCAACACTCGGTTTCGGAGGACAATTCATTAGTCTCCTCACTGAGTCTTTGTTTTCTTGCCGTGGGTCCCGGAGTCTCGCCTTCTGGCCTTGGCGGCGTAACGCCTGGTGTCGGAAAAAAAACGTGAGATGAGACACGCGCACACGAGTAAAGGTTTTTCCTGGTCAGACAGCTGCGCGTTGGATGAACTGAGAACCTACCTTCGCTGGTAGAGGTAGAGGAGGAAAAGGAGCTCGTCCCGGAAGCAGGACAGCTGGTGAGAGGAGGAGAAGGATCCAGAGGAGGATAACAAGGAGGCACAGGAGCACAGATCAGCGATCAGTGTGTTCACTCCCTGGTGGACAAAGGGGAGGGAGGGAGGAGAGAGACCAAAAAAAATGTCACACTCACACACCGTATTTCATCAGGTTATATTTCTACTCAGCTTAGGTTCGTTACAACAGCACTGGTCACCATGAGGCGCCGTCTAAACATTTTACATTAATGTGGCCCTCTACTCACTCTGTACATCAACACCGTCCCCTGCAGGTGGCACACTGACTTCAACTGATCCCGAACCAAAGGGTGGAGAGACACCAGACGGAGAAATAGGAAAAAAAACAGAGACCGGAGCGGATCATTTCCCATTTCCCTCAACAAGGTCACCGGATTATTTCGGTAATCAATACGCATATGAAAGCTGAGTTAGCACGTCTCTGGCGAAGTTACAGAACAGACCTTGTGGTTAATGAAGAGCTGAGGGGCCATAGACAGGAAGCCAAAGGCATACACTCCTGGGAGGGTTTAGGTGTCAATAGATAACATCAGTAATGTGAATATGGAGGTAAATGTATCTGCTTGGTTGAAAGAAAACTGACACAAAATCAACAGTTTTTAATATGGCTAATGAATCATACACGAGTCTGCTTTCACTGGAACAAATGAGGTCACGAGGATGGACATAAGTGGACTTACCGGTCACCAAGCTGTTGATCAACCAGGAATAGTAACTGTCAACATAACACAATGAATGAGCACATATTATATTTATCAGCTTTTAGGATACAGTGCGTAAAGTAGTTACCCAATGACATGTATAGCTAAATCATTTAGGTGATATGAATTTGCCTGGATAACAAACGTGTGCACAGTTAAGGGGCGTCGAAGGAGTTCGGAGGCAGTGAAACGAGACAGCCTTTAAATCACGTGGCGCGGCAGAACGATGCTGGGCACCTCACCTCTTTTGGCGGAAGTAGGCCAGAGAGAAAATAGCTCCGCTCACGCACAACGGGTAAACCAAGTAGGACAAGTATCTGGATGCCTGGAGAGGGAAAAAAAAACCCAAACATTTGAATTAAAAAAAAGAAAAACGAGTGAGAAAATAGAATCAGACGAGACAGAATGACACCGATACCTGGGTGTCAAACTCCACTGTCCTTCGCTCTTCCTCATCCAGCTTATTTACCTAGGAGAGAGAAGTATAATCCTGTCACAAATCTTTGGACGGGGCAGGGAAAAAGTAGATCTGCGCCCTCTATGGTATGCATGTTGACAACAAGTGGTAAAAGTGTGTTTATCACACGACACGGTTCTTCGCACACGTTCATACACAAACTTAATTACGAGAACTGTCTCACTCTGCATAGATGCTGAAATTTGAAATCGGCAAATTTTGGTGACGGCGCCACACTCACATGAGGGTTGGAGCTTTTCCACTGCAGCTGCATATTGAACACTTTATACACCTTCCACACCTGGGGGAGGAGCAACATGGTTAGTGTCTTGAAACGGTCTGTTTAGAGCTCCATGTGAAATCTTTTTTCTTTTTTTTTTGTTGTTGTTGGAGGAGACCCATTAGGCCAACTACCTCCACACATGCCCCCAGTCCGACGGGGAGCAGCACCAGCAGACTGGTCTCCTCCAGCAGATGGAGGAAAATCACCAGCGTGCACAGACTACGCCACATAACTACAAACATGGAGGGAGACACGTTATGGAAATATTTAGACCCTAATTTCTCCAGGAACTGACTCTGTTCCATCACCACATATATATTATTATTGTTGCATATTGCCGCTAGTAAGCCCTGCAACACGGACTTCAAACGCTGCCCATGCGTGGCGTAACGAAGCCCTCATCGTTGAGTTGAGTTAAAGTCAAGCTTTTTAATGTAATAATAAATAAATAAAGGTTGGCTGCCTTACCTGACTTCCTGGACATTCCTGCCATGCTTTTCTTTTTTCTCCACGAGCCGATGTCATTTTTAAGAGCCAAGAATTCACAGATGAGCTGTAAAGAACAAATATACCTGTGGTAGAACAACACGCCTTCCATCTTCCAATGCTTCAATGTTAAGCTCCATAAACAGAAGCTTTGTGTCCTGCAGATTCCAATGGGTCCGGTTTAGTATTTCATTAGGTGCGGTAAAACCTTACTTGCAGAGCCGTGATGAGTGCGGTCAGCACCAACAGGTAGAGGTTGGATCCCAACAGAGTTTCTTTAATTTCATCAATGTTTTCCTCAGTGAAGCCTGCATAAACAACAAACAATCTTTAAAATCCAATTCAACAAATCATCATATCTCAATATATCTGCTGTCTTAGCTCACCGAACTGTCTTAGGGAATAAACCACATCCTGCAGGTGGACCCAAAACCTGAATCTCCTTAAAGAGATTCCCTCAAAGGACACAGTCAGAGGGAGGTGAAGGGTGCTGCTGCTGATCTCCTGTTGACGAATGAATATGAACACGATCATGTTAATATGATTAAAAACCAAGTATTTAAAATAAAAAATGTTCACCGTGTCTTTTAGGCATTGTGTATAAAGGCCTCCAACCATAAGGTCCCTGACTCTGACACTAAGTTCGTTAACCAGCAACAGAGGAAGGTAGATCATCTGTGGGCCATCCTGAGTCCTATGAGAAGAGACAAGAGGACATTTTAATTTAAACACACACGTTGGCTCGGAATCCTTCTGGACAGCATTATAATTTTTTCAAGAAGAGTACATATTATGATCACATAAACTGACGTAGAGAGTATACTTTCTTTCCTCAAAAACAGCGAATAAACGCCTATTTATTGTCTGCATGCCCGCTCTCGACTTTCACCGTGAGCAGCAGTATTAGAGCAGTAGTCAGCAGCACTTTGCCTGTGGGCCTGGCTCGGACCTCCAAAGCTTCCTGTGCAGACTTACACTCTCATGTATCGCCGCACATCACCGGGAAGGCCTGCCTTGTTGAAGGTGAAGTCCTCTGACATCATAGTAACTGACAGGCGCGGTCTCCAGTGCGACACAGGATTCTCTGATCTGGGGTTGGGCCTCTGATTGGAGCCACAAAGACAACGTCATGCTTGCAGCAAGGACACACGTCTGCCCGTACAGTCCACATGGCAGCTGAATAACATAATAGTTCTGCACAGAAGCTGCATTTCATTTTACCTTCTTTGCATTTGCCTGGCCCTCTGTGTGTGTGGGAGCGATGTAGGTGGTGAGCTGAGATGCGTAGTGAACTTCTCTGCTGTCCTCCAGAGGTGAAACGCCGGCTTGGTGAACATAAACGACTGCATACAGAGTGCCATTAGCCCGAGTCTCCTCTGACAGAGAGACATTCACCTGCCTGCGGGGATAGAAATGAGGGAAAAATTGAAATAGTGCATGTTTATCGGTCACAGGTGTACTGTATGTATTTATGTTTTCTACAGTTTAACCTCTTAGTCCCTTGCAAAGAAAAAAAAACGGCATGGATAACTGAGGTATACTAAATACGTTATGATTACATGGTTGTAATATTAACGTATAGACCAACCTTTCAAATGTAGAATATGGGTCAAATGGGTCTATTTTTACTGCCAGACTGAGTTGGCTGTTGTCTGGCTTGAGACAGGTGAAGACGCTCAGCTGCATAAAAGAGACGAGTGAAATTACTTCAAAAGCCGCGGGTCAACGCTGAACAACCTAGAATATCATGCCCATCTGCAAAATACATGCACAGTGTGTGTTTATTTTACTGAATAATTATTTTTCAATTCCGTAAGAATAACTCTTTGAGGGATATTATTCGGATTACAGTGCAGCTTCAAATCTAAGCACAACTAAATCGGTATTTCTGGTTTTATAACATTCATTTCAGATGAATCATTCCAAACGTGTTATATTTTTCAGTTTAATGAAAATATGTCTGAACAGCGGAACACAGTAATTAAATAAATCTGCAGCACACACACATAGAGCCAGGAACAACCTACAACAACATAAGTTGATGGTTGTGCAGTATATGGCCTATTGTCTATATATAATTTAAATATACTATTTCAAAATGAATGATTTTTATTACATTACAATACACTTCGATTGAGTCCTTAGTGATGAGCCATGCTCATCGCTGATGAGGATGCGCTAGAAACCTGATGTACAAGAGCGTCAAGGCCGTTTCGGTCTCTAGAACTGGACTCCCGATTTATTTAATTGTTCCTGTATGTGCTAGCAGGTTCGTGTGGGATGTTAAGGAAACGATAAAGGCCTGTGTTGACCTGAAGTCGGGATCCTGCAGTCAGGTAGGAGGTGATGCAGAGCTCTCCTCTGTCTCCGTCGCAGGGCTTGGTGTTGAGGAAGCCGTACAGCAGCCAGGCGGTGTGGAGCATGTACACCACGAACACACCGAGCAGCAGCTTGCCGGCGGAGCTCTTCTTCTCGCTGCCGTCCGCTGCAGGTTTGGAGTAACACGATGGGAACATGGCAGCTAGTGATGGAGGTTCTCCGCCAGCAAATAATGGTGGTATAATTGTTTTTAAAGGTCCGGGTTTGATGACAAAACAAAAAAAAAGATTGACAATCGGTTACGTTGTCCACACAAAGTCCCCACGCTTCCTTCCAGCTACAGCATCCTTCCGGCGATCTGCGTCGGGATGCTGATGCTGATGCTGACGAAACCCCCGCGGCAGACCCCTCACGTCGATGACCGCCACGTAATCTCGCGACAACACAGATGGGAAACACGTGGTATCGTCGTGGGACTACAAGTTTGTGTGGTAGACTGCGGTGCGCTGGGCAGTTTTGGGAGGGACCACTTTAATAATGGTCAGTACAAAAGCGGTGGCTATGGCAACACCTGCCAAATTGAATACTTTCTTTAAATTGAATGGTTCCAACTGAGATCACCCATCCATTCATTCATTCGGATGGTTGACTTATATTGACGTCACCATTAGGTTTTGTTGAAATAGTTTTGGGTTAATGTTCTTTACACTTTGTACATTAGTCAATGACTTGCACTGGTTGACATATATTTTGGAATTGTAGTAAATACATATGTGTACGTGTATGAAACGCAGAAAGCTAGTGGTTTATGAAGCATTATTAGAAATGGGTAGTGTATTTATTTGTGAGGTGCGTTTAGTATTTGCAAAACCCACAATGTGAAAAGCAGGGCAGTTAATCATGTTTTGTTTGTTCGTTTTGGCAACATTTTGGCTCCATACTTTTGGGAACAAAATTTAATTTACGACTTAAATATGAATTCGTATAAAAGAAATAAACTGTTTATTTATTTATCCATGATTCCTTTATAGACGTTTGTTAAACAAAGGTTAAACACAGTTCACCACCACTACACGTTCTTTCACCAGCAGGATCCTCCGTCTGGTCTTGAAGTCATTCTCTTCCGCATAGACGATCTTTGGCAGTCGGTCCTGCTCACCGCGATGCATCGTGGGTATGTGCGTTGCTCTTGCCCTCCCTCGTCCCGTTGACAAGTCGCTCCATCGTACTAACACAGCTAGCGGCGTTTTCTGACTAAAACTTATATTTACGTGTTGACTCAACACAGTCTATCGTTAGCGACGGGTTACGGGCGCACGTTGCTCGCGTCTTTGTTTACTGTCATTACGAATTTTCAACGCATGACTAAAATAACACGTTGTCCCTGGAACGGTCAGCTAACGGGGCTAGCATAACACGAGAGAGTCGAACAGCACTCAGAGAGGAAACAACGTGAGAAAAGTGGCGGAGAGTCGTCACAGGAAACGTATTTATTCAACATTTAGCCTCACAGTGAATGTAAAATATAATGCTGAGTAAACAATGTTCAGTCTCGTTGTACCTGTGGATCAGCACTGGGTGCAAACAAACACCTGGAGGGCACTGAGGGACCACCAATGAGAGGACCTGAGGATTTTACACTCACACTTTTATATCAGTAAACTCAACAAGCTGTGTCCCTTGGCCGGGGTCAGCGTGAAGACCGTCGAGAGATGAAACTGCACAGGGTGCTGCTGGCTGGATGTATGAACTGCACTAGGATGTATTCTGCCATCTTGTATCCAAAGCGAGCTTTCTCCTCTGTCATTGCGCCTGTCTTCTCAAGACATAGCCAGGGTGGAAGCATCATACTCCGTCGGACTCCCACGATGCCCAGCCCGCTGAAGTACGCAGTTCCGCTTGGAAATAAGAAACTGGCTTTGCACATCAGGAGCTACAGTGATCTTGACTTCAGGCACCAACCCAGAAAACCTCCGTTTTTCTCAGTGAGAAAGGAGAACCTGCTGCAAGGAGGTGCAACTTGGCCTGGTAAGCATCGTAGTTTGTGAGAAGCTGACTGTCATTGATCATTGACTGGTGTTCGTTGATCTCACACACATCAGTGTGCGTTCCTGTGGTGAAGTAACACGATTTTGGATAGCAGAAATGTCCGTATGTAAGAGATCTTTTAGAAACAGCGACTTCATTATATAGTCTGTCCAAAAGAGAGTTTGTTTCACAACCGCAGTTATGACTCCTTGTTAATCAAACATGTTTGTTACATTCTCATATTTATGGAAAATTAATATAAATTATATTCTGCTGTCATATTTATTTGATTCGTTTTTATGTCGGTTTCACTGCAGGATTAGTTTTTATCCACATAAAATTGATTTGCCATTTCTGTGCTATGACTCCATCGTAAATGTTAATTTTGGCATCCTGAAATGGGATAAAATCGAGTACGCTCAAGTTTTCTTGATTATCAGCCTACACTGTATTATATAAGGGCTTATAAACTCTTATATATCATCATGATTTAACGTCCATTTAAATAACTGTTTGCAGGCTTAAAACTCTTCCGTTGCATTTGTTCTGCTTTCTTTATGAAACATTTTTACTTCGCATTTCGTGGAACTTTGTCTTTTCTTCTTTTTACAGTGTCCCTTATCCGCTATAGAGTGACAGATGCCCCTATTTCCAGTGTGCCTCCAGCTTTTGTAGTGGTAAGAAATATGTGTGTTGCTGAACTGTAGTTACTAATGTCTAAGGTAGATGTTTAAGTGTCAAGTTGCTTATGGTGTTATTCTACAAATCATCCATTATACATATACATATATTATATATAAATATGTTAAAACTGGTAGTTTGAATAAATCTACCCCCTAGATGTAAATAAACATGTATTTTATCTGTTTCACAGATGAAGTTTGATCAAGACGGAAATGTGACATCATTTGGTAAGTTTTATCTTTGACTGAATTTATGTCCCTCTTTTATTTGATGAGAAAATGTTATGGTTTTTGTTTGAGATATCACCACTCTTAACCACAGTGCGGATATTTTTTCAGTATTTCTCCTGAGTACAAATCTTGGTCACTGTTGGACACAACCCTGTTATGTGTTATTAACATCCCGTATGGGTTTGAGTGAACTCCCTGGCTCTGTGATGTATGTTGTTCTGCTGAAGAAAATGCTGAAAACCATAAATAAGAATTTAGAACGGCTTTTTTTGGTATCCATTCCAATATTTAGTCAACAATACATGAAAAGGAGGTGTCTGTGTTATTGTCTTCTACTGCTGCTCTTTCTACTGGAGTGATACACTTTTTTTTGCAGAGAAGAAGAAAACAGAGCTTTGTCAGGAACTAAGTCTTCAGGCCAGAGACCTTCGCTTTCAGCACAGCACCAGCCTCACTGCGAGAAACAACTGCATTATCTTAAGAATGGCGGTATGCTTTCTTTTTCTATTATAAGCACGTGAGACATCAAATGAACATCATATTGGATCTGACCATTGATTGGGAAACATACTTTGACTGTAACTAAAGCAAACCATTGATTGTAGCATTTCTGGTTCATGGCTGCCGATATCTTCATACTGCAGTACACTTTAATATGCTTCCCTTGCTGATGCAGGACTCATTTTAACTTCATTCATAGCGAGAGGCATGTTGTCATTCGTGTTTGTCAATGAAATGCGATGACACCGACTGGAGAGCATAGTGCGGTAAAATAATGAAGCCTTGAAATATTTGTGAAGCCTAATGATAGATTCATTTAATTGGTTTCAAGGTTTTAAATCAGTTGCTTTTTTCTTCAGGAGTATTAAAACAAATTAGATGACTAATAGAATAAGAAAACCTTAACACTGGATTTAGTTTCTTTCACTAGTTTCTTTGCACTTTCACAGTGCACCGGGACAGTCTTTGACTCGCACCACAGTTGACTGTCCTCCAGAGGACGTGTCGGAGAAGGTGTTTGTGAAGTAGCAAGAGTCCTCGGGGCCCATGATTTTACAGAATACAGAATCTCCTGGTTGACGAGTCATCTTTAGTCTCGACCACATTCACACTGAGGTGCAAACAACAAAATATCTATTTTTACACTCATTCATTTAAAAGATAACATGAATGTCGGCACTCTTCGTTATCAGCAATCTGTAGTGCATCTGGCCTCACCTAACAAAAGGGGCAGGTCTCACAGGTCGGGCCTCTGTATGGATCCTCACATTTACATTGCCCACACTGACACATCCCTCTACCACTACACAGCCGTTGATTTGTTGCCATACACGAGGCCGTTTCCAAGGAACAGCCGCAGTCCTCACCAGTCCAGTCATCATCACAACGGCAGCGTCCACATTCACACTTCCCTTGGCCCCCACATATTCTGTTAGATAATAATTGTGTTTAAAAAAAACAAAAAAAACAATGTCTGCTTTCGTAACATAAGTAAAGTCAAAAGAGAAGAGAATACTACATTGTAAGGACAGAGAGCAGATGGTTACACATACCTGCCGTTGAAGTAAGGACAGTCGAAGTTGCTGCACTCACAGAAGCGTCCGCTGTATCTTTCTTGCGCGTTTGCTCGGCTCTCGCACTCACAGAAACCCTCCACACACAGCCCCCTGCCTTCGCACACCAGGGCACTTGGCCCTGAGCGACAGAAGTCTTCTCCTGGTGAGGAAAAAGAACGGGTGTCCCTCTGGCATTGCATTCCAGTGTAAGAATCATGGCACTCACACTGGCCACACATCATGGCTCCATGGCCACTGCAGGCAGGGCTGTTTTCCTCACGGTTTCTTGTGCATTCACACTGACCTGGGGAAAACACTTTTTATTAATTTCTTTTCTTACGCAACCCCTTTGTCAAATTAGAACATTACAGATGACACATGCTTTTTAATCAATTATTCAACAAATATACCTTTATCTTATCAATGCATTTCCTTCGCAGGATTGGCTTTATTGCATTGTCTTAATTTCGGGAGTTTTCGAACACTCAGCTATGCAATCATATGCTAACAACAGCATGGGTTTGCGTGAGTACTCACAGTCCAAAGTTATTTCTAACTTCACACTCTGTGAAAAGCCACTTGGTGCGATGTGGACAAACCAGGGCCCAGTTCTGTCACTCTTACTGGGACACTGGGAGGCCTCCGCATTGACCTATAGAACAGAGGATTTATGATTTGAAATGGTTTATTTCCTCTTCAAGGACACAAATGTCGATCGAGAAACATTTAAGATTTATTTTATGCAGTCAGAGTTTGGGTGACCTGTATGACGAGGGGGTTTCCAGCTGCGACTGTACGGAATGTGATGTTGACTCCTGCTGGCCCATGACTGGTGTCCGTTATCAGCTCGGGCACAGGCTGGTCTGCAGGCCCTGTGATTGTTACAGGAAGTGACTGGCTCACGCCGGGCCTCAAACGGAGGGAGAACTCCTGCGGCTGCAGGAACAGGGCTTTAGCGTCTGCTGGCTCTGTGCTGCAGAGGTTCAGTCATCACCAGCACAGGATGAATGATTATGATGCAACATGGCCCTTGAACAAATTGTGAGAATGTAATCTAGACACAGTCTTGTTTAGGCTGGGGGTAATGTGACACATGTCTGTGCACGCATCCTTTATGCTGATGAAGCCTTGCGTCAAGGGTTTCACTCTGGATATAAAACTTGCACACTTACCTGCTGTCATTCCTGATGACTTGTACCCCTCCCTGAGGGTTGTATATGTGACTTTTACGACAGCCTGTTCTCCGCAGCCCTTTTAAGCTATGACACCGAATGTTAGAAAGAGGGGCGGAGCACCACGCGCATTCTGGGCCGGACCGGATGCACTCGTCGCAGTTGGATGCCGATGTGAGACATGTTTGTTTTTTGGCCCAGCTTGGACGCAGCAGAGACAGCATCAGGCAGAGAAAGAGCAGCTTTACAGCCATCCTGCAGTTACAATTATACATCGGGATTATGTTCTTGAATGAGACAACGCAGTCATCAGTTATCAATTTGACCAAAATAAGACGTGCAAGAAAAAAAAGTTCTATACGATTAATAGGCCAACTTCTGGAACGTTAAACCTGTAACCTAGATTTCATTAAGTTTTTGCTTTGTTTGATTGTCTCATGTTGAAATGTACAATTTAAACTTTTCCAAACAAAAACAAAAGATGACTGCTTCAAAGACAAACAAGTAAGCAAACTTGCAGCAATAATACTTTTTTGATTATAGGTTGTCTAACCGCATACATCTGGCGACGTAATCAGCTCTGTGCTGAGTAAACTAAAACATACAGAGCAGTGCTGGTGCATTACCTGAAATATTGGGAGCTTTCTGGGCTGGAGCTGTGTTTTTGGCTGGTCTGCCTCTGCTGACTGTGGCACGCTGACGAGCTTCAGCCATACATAGGTCATGGGTGAATGTAACTTGAGACCGCTTTAGAAAGCCACTGAATTGTATCTGTTGCATGCTTGATTACACAACGAGAGTTCCTCATTGATTGGCCATGCACTGCAAATATTTACGGATCAGAGTCAACTATGGATTGAGGCTGTAGTCTCCCAATGAAAATCTTTACAACAACAACAACAACAACACCGCGGAAGCACAGATGCATTGGGTTCAGCATGCATTTGTTGTTATTCATGTATTGCCAAACCAAGCCACTTTTTATTGATGCCCCATCCTCCACTCCTCACTCCAACAAGTGGCTTATTTATTTTATTTTTTTATTTTTATCGACACATTTTCCGTGAGATTCCAGTATCGACACAGAGTGAATGTTTCAGTACCTTTTAACACAGCTTCTACCCCCCCTTTCTTTCCATAGTCTTTAAAAGCCATCGTAACCCCACAGTCCCTGTTGGTGTTGGATTTTCGTGTTTTGGGATTGGAACACTGGTTGATACAGGAGCTCGCCCCGCAGCTAGCATCACAGACGCACTCTCTGCCCTTTGAGTTCAGAGCACTGGAGGCCATACTGCAACACAAGGTGGGAGAGATTAGAGAGTCACTGCGTGTCTGTGTATTCAAGCATATTCTAACCCAGATGGAAAACCCCTCAGTACACTGGCATGCATGCAGCTCTTTTGAGATGAGGTGCAGGTTTTTTTTAATGTACAGTATGTGTTTCTTTATATATCTGTGTCAATAGGTTAACACTTTACAAACCCGACTGAATGACGTCGAACCGGTAATAATGGATGTGTTGGAATCCTTAGTGGATCCTAAAATCCTATCAGCCGATAGGAGTAAACTACATATACTGCTTCAGAGCAGCAAGAGGTAAAGCACCCAACTATACACCATGACATAGTTTGCAAATGCACTTGTAAATAACGGTACCTTATGTGAAGCATGAAATTGTGGTTTATAGATCAAATAAGCTGGGTGTGGTGTGTTTGCTGTAATATAAAAACAATCTCAAATATACCATCACACTATTTTAAAGGCATCATCACTGCTTCAGACCGTTGGATGTAATGAATAAAACGCAATGAATATGTTCACTCCAACTCTAACTGCGTGTTGGACCTAAACATTCACACATTATGTCTGCCTCTCTTGTGCCACTGGCAGTTTGTCAGAGTTGGAAACGGACATTAAAGTTTTCAAGGACTCCTTGCTGAAGATTTTAGATGAGGACGAGATCATCGAAGAACTCTGTCTGACCAAGTGGACAGACCCAAGGGTTTTGTATGTCATATGCACTCGCATGCACTCACATGAACACTGACAGCAGTTCTCCTGACAAGAGGGAAAGTCTTAGTTTATTACCCAATGTGTCAAAGGTTGTTTTTTAATAGTGCTTCCCCTCCTCTTCGGACAAGGTTTTTCTGTATTGGCGTCGGTGGTTGGGGATAGGATAGGATACCTTAGCGATAAGCATTGACACAACTGGTGTCAATGCTGCTTTTCCTTTGTTTGGGTCACGGTGGTGATAGACACACACTACAGACGGTCTCTAATCAGGACAGAGACAAACAACTACTAACACTCACACCTACAGGCCTCTCAGAGTCTGCAATTAGCATAAACCTAATCTGCATGTCTTTGGACTGTGGGGCGAGATCCCAAGCAGGGTGAAACAAACTCCACACAGAATGGCCCTTACTCAATCTGGGATTTGAACTGCAAGGTGACAATGTTAATTTCTCCACCACTTGTGTACTTAATGGTTGATATGTTATTAACATGTTTGCTCTACAATTTTACGTGTTCTCCCTTTAGTCCCCAGCCCATCCTTAAACTGTCATATATTTCGTTTTTTTTTTAGCAATCCTGCTAGATGACAGTCAAACATCACTAAAAACATAACCTCCCTGGCAGAAGTAATTGTTGTTAGGACCAATGAAAATATAAAGGTGAACAATGTATAGTTGGAGCTTACAATAATTATAGAGAATCTACAGACGCTAATCGCAAAATGCAACCACGAAGGGACTCGAACCCTCAATCTTCTGATTCGAAGTCAGACGCCTTATCCATTAGGCCACGTGGTCAGATGAAAAAGGGTAAGGTCATCCTTCACTTTTGTGGCCCAGCCCCGATCGTATAGTCTGCGTCAGGATGCATACGATTGAGTGAAGGATTAAGTAAAGACTAATGATGTTATTTCAAAATATGAATGTCATACTGATTGCCTACTACATTGTTTCTTAAACAACATGTTTTTATTTGTTTCTATGTGGGTGTAGATATATGACTGTCTTCTGTATTTATAGTGAAGAGAGCAGTTTGGGCATTGACCATGCGGAGGAGATGGAACTCTTACTGGAGAATTACTATATGCAGGTAGTGTCACACCAAGAAATGTCCAACATTAAAAACGTTAATGTCTTCATGGGAACATTAACATTTCTTCACATCTCTCTGGTGATGTCGAGCCTTACTGGTTGCACCTCTTTTTGTTTGTTCATACAGGCAGAGGAGCTGGGTAACAAGGCCAGAGAGCTGAAAGGGCTGATAGACGACTCCGAGAGTGTCATCTTTATCAATCTGGACAGGTAAACACTCTTGACCATTATTTTTGCAGTATGCACAGTACCTGCCATAGACAGGATATGTTTACATAAATCTTTAGATTCCGTCTAGAGTATTGTGCATGCATGTTTTCGGATTACAACACTATGATTATAAGTCCTGTGAATGGTACATCTTACTTTTGCTTCTCAGTTGATCATTTGGACAGTTCAAAGTGTGTATTTGAAAGACTTGTCATTGGCTTTTTTTCAACTTGCTTTGAAACTCCACCCCTTTAGGAGGTAATCATTGTTAGAACCAATGCCTTAAAAATAAGGAAATGTCAAGGGGAACAATGTTAAGTGGGAGCATACAACGAATCATGTAGAATCTACAGACGCAAATTGCTAAATTCAATGGTTGATATGTTATTACCATGTTTGCTCTACAATTGTACGTGTTCTTCCTTTAGTTATGCCCCAGCCCGTCCTTAAAATGTCATATATTTAGTTTTTCTTGCTAGATGACAGTCAAACATCACTAAAAACATAACCTCCCTGGCGGAAGTAATTGTTGTTAGAACCAATGAAAATATAAAGGTGAATAATGTATAGTTGGAGCTTACCATAATTATGGAGAATCTACAGACACAAAACACAACCACGAAGGGACTCGAACCCTCAATCTTCTGATTCGAAGTCAGACGCCTTATCCATTAGGCCACGTGGTCAGATGATAAAGGTTGGAGTCATCCTTGCTTTTCGTCACTGAGCCACAATCCTATAGTCTTTCGTCAAGATGCATATGATTGAGTGAAGAATTAAGTAAACACTAATTATGTTATTCCAAAATATGAATGTCATACTGATGACATGTGAGATTTGACTTAATCTACCACATTGCTTTCTTAATATTGGAAGTTGCAATGTGTGAAGTTATAATAAAATATATATTTTTCCCCATTCACTCTGACTATAAAACAGGATTCAGATCTGATCTATAAATTACACATTTTAATTTGTCACAAATCTAAATGAAACTGTTTTGCTTTTTAGCCACCGTAACGTGATGATGCGTCTGAATCTGCAGCTGACTATGGGTTCCTTCTCCCTTTCCTTATTCGGTCTGATAGGAGTGGCGTTTGGAATGAATTTGACTTCGTGCTTTGAAGAGGTGAAAAATCAAAATAAAGAATTGTATTGTGTGTGGAGTTTTCTTCATTACGGTACTTGTTTACAGCCTCTAAAATATCATAATTTTCTTGCTGGTTTGGATTTATAGCCTATGCTGGAGGCTTGATAAAGTAAGCAAATTAAGGAGAATTATAAGGATTCAGTTAACATCTATTCAGCATTTGGCATTTCTGACATTTTACAGAAAAAAGAATACTTCTATATATGTTTATATGCTTAATGCACCTTTTTGTATGTTAACACCCAAATATATATTTTGTGGTTGTTTTTTATTACTAGGACCCTCGTATTTTCTGGCTGGTAACAGGCTTCATGTTCCTGGGCAGTGGGCTGATATGGAGACGACTGCTCTCCTTTTTGGGACGACACCTGGAGCCTTCAATTCCCCCTCTGGTAACACCTGAGCCCTAACCCCAACCAGACTCACACCTGCACTCACAATGTGTAGAATATAGCAACCATTTCATATTTTACTATTTCTCACATGTCATTGGTCATTATATGTATTTAGTCATGCCAGATGAACGAGTGGCCTATGCGATAGATCAATGATCTGATCTATGATATTTTCATTTTTCCTGTTTTGATACAGATCCCTACAGTTTGGAAGAGAAATCTGAGAGCATCAGATATCAAAGCAGGATTCAGATGAAGTTCTATGCTCAATCCTTAAAGTGCCCCAGACCTCACACAGACTCTGCAGATTTATAGACAATGTTTTATGGCCATGAACCTGCCAAGTTCTCTATGAATTATGGAGTCTCCCCTATGCGAACAGAAGCCATTGAGACTACATCCTTATGTCTGGAGATTCACTGTGTTACATCTGTGCAACTGCATATGTTTTTTATTGTCCTGACACATGTTGGAGTCACTTCAGATACTTCAATGTCTTCATATTTATCATATTTATCTGTGGTCAAAGAGGAATATTGCTCCTCCTTTGGATGGATGAGAAGGTAAGAGGCAGCAATGGAAATGAAACTGATTGCAACCAAACTGATATGATAATCATCATACATCCAGTTGTATGTTCCATCATTTCATTGAAGAAAAATATATATTATTTAAATAAGTGGCAGCCACATGAATGTGTAAAGTCTGTCATTATGGTTTATAAAAGCGTATTTCCTGTATGTTCTTTGTTTTAATCTGAATAAGAGCAGTGTGCATCACCAGTCGGGAAAACCACAGGTGTTATGAAAAACCAATGTAGATGCCTTGCTTCTATTATATGTTCAGATCCCAGGAATGTACACAAGCTTTAAATTGTTTGCAGGGACTATTCTTGAAACACATATTTCTATCACAGACAAGGATAACGTATCCAACATGATTGTGGGAATGACTTATTAAAGATGTGAAACTGATTTATTTTTTCTTTCTGGAATGTGGTTGAGCTGCGTAGCTTTTCCTCCCTCTTAACTAATAGAAAATAATAATAATTTCTATATTTATTGATTTTCTAATTTGTTTACTGTCTCCAATGGACCTTTGCCCACGAATCCGTTAATACATATGGCACTTTTAAGATGATGGCTGTGACTATTTTTATTTTCATGAAATTTAAACTGTATTGCCATTACACAAAGGGTCAGACATTTTCCTGGGAGAGCAGCCGAGCAGGCACAACAACACCAAAGTATATTATTAATAAAGCCATAAATATTATGCACCTTTGTGTTGTATTTAAAATGCTTTGTATTGTATTTGCACTGTTGTACTCGTGCTGCCATTAAGCACTAGAGGGAGTCCTATGTTCAGTGTAAAATTCTGTTCATAGATTTCAAAGAACTTAACGTTTTTGTATCGCCTTGTTAGTATTAGTCATTTGTATCGTTATGGCCAGGCTAAAAT
The DNA here is from genome assembly GCA_016785305.1 of Colistium nudipinnis. Classification (NCBI taxonomy): domain Eukaryota; kingdom Metazoa; phylum Chordata; class Actinopteri; order Pleuronectiformes; family Rhombosoleidae; genus Colistium; species Colistium nudipinnis. The sequence continues at coordinate 36,478 of JAFBJU010003772.1, read as the reverse complement.
GTTGAAGCATACCAATCTACTATATCATATATATGTATATCTAACTAGTAATGGGTATAGGCGAGGGTAAATGTGTGATTTCACCATCATCCACTGTGAGGGATGACCAAGAAAAAATATTGTAGTGAAAGCGGCACAGAAGTAAAAGCACCACATTTAAAAGCATATTTATCTAAAAGTAAATGCATTATAAATGTAAATGAGTTCCAGAGTTAAAACAACAACAACCACTGGAGCAGGAGGAACAACTATTTGACTTGTATTTTTTTATTCACACTGATGTATCTGTGTGTAAGCAGTATCAACGTTGTAGCTGCTCCAGATAGTAGGATTTAAACATACTTGAATCGTCTCTTAGCTTTTTGCTGGTTTCTTCTATTCGAAAGGTTCCCAACAAGAACAATCTGACGCATCACCACATTATTAATGGGGAAGGGAACGTTTGATACACAAATATGTGTTCAAAGAGCCTCAAACATTTGTTGAAATTAAACGACGGGAGAAAGAATTGGGAACCGTCCTGGTTTTAATATTAAATATTATTTTGTATCTCATAACTCTGTTGTCTTCGGGTAAAAAAGTATGTGTATATTGCCTGTTTTTTTGTAGAAGCACTAAAATGAACATACTCATACAAAATACAAAAACTTCAGAATTGTGAATGTGTGTTATATTAATGCATGGTGTGTCCGTGTTTGTTTGTGTGTGTGTGTGTGTGTGTGTGTCTGCTGTGCATCGCCCCGCCCCCTGTCCGGTGCCGTCTTGAGTGGACGTCACGCCGTGATGGCGTCACCGCGGAGCCACGCTGCGCTGCCAGTCCAAACAACTTTTCCAGAGAAACTCCACATCACAGCGAGTCCCCGAGCAGAGACACGAGCCAGACGACGAACACAGCCGTGGAGACGTGACCAAGAGTCAGCTGGAGCACGCCCGTTTACCCAGTTCACTTCACTGTTATCTCACCACGCGTTTGTTTTTTTCTGGCTGCTGCCGTTTCTGTGGAGGTGAAGATGAGGAATCTGTGGTTGTTGTTCCTAGTCGGGCTGGCGACTGGGTTTATCAGTGAAAAAAAAGTAAGTGGCCCTTTTTATTGTTGTTTTACTCGATAGTTGGACCAAGCTGGCCTCAATCTATCGCCCACCCTAGGCTTAAAACGTCCTTATTTATACGATGAAAAGGAGCAGAACTACGAGTATTTATTATGAAATAAAGTCAGTATATTTTTAAAAATGCAAAGAAAAAACGACATCATGTCCCTGTCCTCCCCCCTCGTGTGTGTGTGTGTGTGTGTGTGTGTGTGTGTGTGTGTGTGTGTTGTAAAGCTGGAACACCTGGAAATGACAGGTTAAAGCAGAGCTCTGAACATTGTCATTTGTGTGAAAAATAACCTGACTCCGTGATTTATTGACTGTAAATGTCCCAACTGAGGACCAGAGAACTTTGACACCTCTACATAAAAGCATGATATTGTTGATTTAGTGTCTGTATATTGTGAAATGGAGTGGGCTGTAAGCTGAGACTGTCCTGCTGAATAGTTGTTGTATAAACTGAAATTAAAGCGCACGCTTGCTGAATGCCTGACTCAATTGAGTTTGCCATCCCTTTCCCAGCCAAGGTCTCGAGAGTTTTACATTTTGATTATATAACCTTAACAACTGTGATTAACTTTTTTTTCTTTTCTTTTTTTTTACCACCATGTAATATGTTTCCTATTCTGATCCACATGCTCTTTGATGCCACCTTATTTTATGCCACTAATACACAGACTCCACTCCTAAATTGCTGGGTGTGATGGTTGGTATCATATATTCAGACTGTCTCTTTCTCTGCGTGAGGCTGAGGTTACTTGTTAGTCGGTCAGCGATGTTGCGCACATCTGAACGATGAGTGCTCAAACAGGCTTTCCGTCCCTGACAGTTTGGGAGCCGGTAGTTGTGTCATTTTCTGGATGGATGACTCACATTGAGTGTCACTGGGCGAGTCCAGGCAAGCATGTAAGTGCGTGGGATGCTCGCAGTTTTCTAACCAACCAGAAAAAGCAAGAGGATGAGAGTAAGTTGATGATTGTCTCGTTGTGCTTCTGAAGCACATTGCCAAAACACACAGGAAAACCAAATTATATTATAGTTGAAAGTTTTATATGTATGCACTTGTGCAGCAGCAATAGTCAGGTTTCCTAACCTTTGACATGACTAATGATGATCCATCGTTGAGAAAATAGGAAGACCCGATCTTCCATGTGCTCTCAGCAGCACGGTATTAGTCACAACGTATTAACAATAACAGTGCTCCATGTATGGAGGGGAGACTGTACACATCGATTTGGCTTATAAACATTCGAAGACATTTTTGCTGGTTGTATATTTGTCTTTCAATCTCAGCATGCCCCAGAGGGACTTTCCACGCCATTGTCAAAGATGTACAGTGAGACCTTTAAAAAGAGCTAAAAACCATATATATATATATATATATATACATTTAGATTCAAATGACTGTGATTGAGACTGTATCTGTGTCAATCAAAATGGCCGGTGTTTTTTTTTCTGATTTCTGTCTCAATTAGGCCAAAATCATTTTAAGGTGTTCATTATTTTATGACTCATAGCCTTTGTTAAACATACTCTCCAGCACAGCGTTGTGTGACCCTGCTGCTATCTAGACAGTGATGACAGTTCTTCTGTGTGCTTTTGGCTGTTACACAACCCCATTCTTGACCCGAACACTTTCTGGCTGACACCCAGCTCTATGGGGAAATACTTAACTTCAATATGTGTCAGCCCATCAGACACCAAACATATGGATTGGTTGATTACAGATTTAGTCATGCACGCTCCCAACACTCACCCTCACTGTTGCGTGCCTGCAGTGTTTTACCACTGTGACTGTCTTCACTACGACAAAGCTCCAGGATACCAGACGGTCATATATGGTCTGTGTGTTTATGTGTGTTGTGTGCACTATATATACATATGTATGTTTTCCAGATGTGTCTATTCTCTGTGTGACTGAATCAAGTCTTCCAGTAAAGCCAAATGAAAGTTCTTTTCTGAAAGGGATTTGAACAAAGAGCCAGATGATTTTATTTGATCTTTTTTCGGTCATTGTCTGGACATTTGCTTGAGAAAACTGGAGTTGGACTAGTAAATATATTAATAAATGAATCGGGAGACAGCAAATTATTCTGCAAGAGTTTAGATATCAAACGGTCGTTTCAGTAAATAAATTCAGTATATTTAGATTTTCTGGGACGTTGGTTGGACATAACAAAATATGTATGTAGAAGCTTGTAGGCATGTAACCTAAAGCCGGAAATTCAAAGGCATAATTATAGAGGGAAAAGATTAGCCTGTTGGAAACATCTACATTTTCCAGACATATGAATTGAACTCTGTATGTGACTAACACTATTATCAATTTCCATGTCCTACATTATTCCTTAAAAAAGGTTAGAACTCTGAGCTTTGAGAAAAGAGAGAGCGGGGTCCATGTGGAATATTATTGTAAACACATTTCCATTTAAGGGCTGATGAAAGATGGACACCACACTTGTCTGTAGCAGTTCTGGTTTTGTGTGGGTGTGTGTGTGTGTTGTTTTGACAAGCACAGCATCTGCTTTTGTCATCCCTGGCAAGAATGTGAGAACCCCGTCTGCTATTTCAGTCAGTCTCGGTATTATGAGACTTCTCTGTCCTTTTGAAAGTCGTTGGTGGTGATTTTGTGTTCGGCCGGTTTCATCACCGTGTTAACATCTGGTTTGTCGCATAACGTCTCTCTCTCTCTCTCTCTCTCTCTCTCTCTCTCTCTCTCTCTCTCTCTCTCTCTCTCTC
>JAFBJU010003772.1:21807-32605 GCA_016785305.1 Colistium nudipinnis | reverse complement strand
TCTCTCTCTCTCTCTCTCTCTCTCTCTCTCTCTCTCTCTCTCTCTCTCTCTCTCTCTCTCTCTCTCTCATATTTCTTGTTGCCAAACTTCTCCATCATGCAGCTAAAGAGCTTGTCCTGAGTCTCACCTTCCTCAAGGGTGAATATTTATTGCAACACAAGACGGACTGTTAAAACTCCTCGCGCTTCCCCTCTGCCCCGTCTCTCTCGTCCTCTTTCCTTTCTCCAGACTCACTCCGTCCTCCCTCTCTCAGCACCTGTGTAAGTGGACGCATAGTATACATACCAGACATAGTTCAGTTTCTCAATGGGCCATATTTATTCACGTGTGTGTGTGTGTGGGGGGGGGGGGGGTTTGTCATAGACTAAAGAAGCAAACATTTGGGTCAGTGGTTAATATTTCTATAAGGGTTAAGCTACCAGTAATATTTGTGTGTGTGTGTATCAACATCTGCCTAGCCATTCCATTCTTTTTTTAATTTCAAATTAATCAATTGTGTGTTTTCTTTCATTTCTGGATTTTCTTGTCCGTGTGAACTGTACGTCATATTACTGTCAACGGAGGATTTTTTTTTTAATTCAACCTCAGACATAGTGATATTTAAAACAGTCAACACATAACCTTAAGTACCTCATCTCTTTGAACCGGCGTTGGATTAGGAGACAAATCGGTCTCACACTTTGCGTTGCGAGTTTGGGCCGGCGCAAATGTATGAAACCGCTTTTTTTCGTGTGTGCGTCCACCTCTGTTCTGTGTGTTGTCTTTTGAAGCCGCTCTATATCTCCCTCCTCTTGCACACACTTGGATCTCCGGTGTCTGGCTCTGTGAGGCTTCACCAATTACTGCCACAACAAGTGAAATGAACAAGAAACCAGCCACTGTCTGTGTGTACTTATGACAGTATGGATGGGATGCACACCGGGATTAAGCTCAGACTCCAGTGAACACTCCAGCATATTTGGCCAGCATAGGTCATCGGTTGTAAGAGGCTTTGTCTTACTCCAAAACTGTAGAGATGCTCACATGTTTTCAATTAGGGGAAGGAATTTTGTCAGCGTGAATGAAGCAGATTTATGTGTATCCCTGTCTCCCAACCCCCCTTTTCATTGTTATTATTGCTCTGCTTGAATTAAATGGATAATAAACGTGTTCTGTAATTCCCAGCTTTTGGTCTCCTCCCAGTCCCCGCATTCCACGACAGACGACATGTACTTAGAGGGCCGGACATCAGGTGACCTCCCTATAGATGACGAAGATGGTGAAGATGATGGCTCGGGCTCAGGATCGGGAGACTATGGTGAGGAGACAGCATCTCCTCTAAAACCTTGTTTATGTGATTCAACCTTTACTTTTTTTACAACTTTTCTCAACTTCGTAGATGAAGCGTTCACAAATGCATTGTTGTGTCCACTCCAATCCTCCATCAATCGCATGCCGTAACATTCAAAGGTCCTTACAAGCAACCCCAAATGTTTCCTTATCTCATGGTGTGTACGCTAACCTACTCTTTCCGCTCACTTACACACACGTCAGAGAAATGAGCAATACTATTGTAGACACAAGTGCTTGTATAGACGAGCACAGAAGCACTCGCTGTGTGCCAGATGTTTGTCCCGAGGGGATTTGAAGTTAACCAGGTGAGGTTTTATTGCGAGCCCACAGATGTCTGAATGACTCATGGCGACACCCACATTTCGTTCATTCACAAGATTCAAGATTAGATTGTGGTATACCCTAGCTATATAGGTTAAACCCCATAAGGTGTAATAGTCACAGATTACTGAACTGGTTGATCTCAACAATCCCGAAGTGGATTTTTAACATGATTAAGCCAAAGTTTTGGCCCATAAAGACAAATCGGATCAAGCAGAGCATTTACTCCAGAATCTGTCGATGGCGCTAGGCTGACACGTATTCTTAAAGCATCCCTCTGTTTCAGCTTTCAGTGTCACCGCAGATGAAGAGGAGCTGCTCAGGAGGTTCCTCAACTTCTCTGAGACCACAGTCGCCAAAGAAATGGTTCCAGCTCAGCCTCAGCCAACAGCAGACACACCTCACGTCCCAGAAACCACAGCAGAAGACGGCCATGTACAAGCAGCCACAGAGACAACTAGACCATACATACTCCCTGATGGCGATAACGGGAAGGAGGAGGTAAAGTGATACTTTTCCTTGTGTCCATCTCAAATCCTAAAATTCATCATGCTTCGCTTCCAAGACATTTATAGCCCCTTGTAGATATTTATTTACTGAATAATGGGTATTTCTATCTTTTGGAAGGTGTAGTAAAGCAACATAAGAGCTTTAATATTGTATTTTCAACATCAACATATTTTTTCTAAATGGTGCCATATAACTATAAGTATTTAAAACCACATTGTATCTCTTTTTTGTAACCATTTTTTTTATTAAGCTCATCTTGCATTTAACTAGTGCTTATATTCTTCCAGGTGTTAGATGTTGTCCCAACAGCTGACGGGTTCCCAGAGGGCACCGAACCCAGCTCCACCAGAACACCTCCCAGTGAAACCAACGCAACCGAATTCAGTATAGACATCAGTGTAACCAAAGATGGTGATGAGGACAACAGTCTGGACAGGTGGGACATTTCGAAATCCAAAGACAGTGAAGAAAAAGTCCTGATCACAGAGGGGGCTGACAATGAAGTTTGGGCCAAAGAACGAGGCAGAATATATGACTCCCCTGAAGAGGTGAATTCTGAGAACTTATGGGACAGGACGGAAGTACTGGCAGGTAAGGACAGCTTTTCTTCAGCACTTCTACAATATAAGGATTCAGGCTTGGCGATGATAAATATAGATATATTTGGTGTCTTAAAATAAATATAGCCTCATTTTACTGGCTTTCTAAATATTTTGACGGAGTTGATCCGTCCACCACCAATATCACTTATTAATGGGTGGGGCTGAGGTGGAGCCACAGAGGGGGTTCAATATTGTTCAAGATTTGGAAGGGGATTGATATCTCAATGTTCTCTCCTCTCCTCTCAAGCGGTGATTGCATGCGGAGTGGTTGGATTTCTCTGTTCCGTTTTCCTCCTCCTCCTCCTCGCCTACCGCATGAAGAAGAAGGACGAAGGTAGCTATGACCTTGGAGACACCAAACTTTCCTCGACCGCCTACCACAAAGCACCTACCAAGGAGTTTTACGCCTGAACTGACCAAAAGTGACCCCTGAAATGGAATCTGTCATTAGACAGTCAGGGCTGAAAATGGATCCTCTGATGATTTCTCTTGTGGAAATTGGAAGTCAAGCACCTCTGCAGTGCTCCTTAGATATTTTTTCATCTTTGTTCCTCCTGCGGCGTCTTTCATGCTTTTTTCTTTGTTATGTTCGGCTTATGTGTAGAAGAGGTCAGAAGAGTGAGGGGGGGGAAAAAGAATGAAGTCACAAGACTACTTAAATACATTTCTGTCATTCCAACCTCAGGACGGAGGTAAATACATTTAAAGAAGTTCATCTTCATCCGAGTACAGTAAGAATCTGAACCACATGGGGCTTGACTTGTTTCTGGCAAATCTAATTGTCCTATTATCTAAACAGTCCCGGCTCAAAGGAGCAGGATTTATGAGGATTTAAGCATATGAATAGACTTGATGCATTTTGAATGCTGTCAAAAGAAAGGCCAATGTGGGATTATTATTATTACAATGAAGCTTCAATTGTTGATACTCTCTGCCTTTTGTTTTGAGGTCATATTTGCATTGCTTTCGACCTTCATTGTTACATTTCGTTTTCTTTACGCTTTACCGAATCTTAAGATTTTATGAAGAATGAATATGTTTTTTCATCGGTGTTCAGTATAGTATATGAAAGATTTTGTTACTCTGCCGGTACATACTGTATAGTTGTTGTTTTCCCGCATATATTTGATGTAGAACTGGCCAAATATAAATGTTCTTTATTTGTCTTATGGAGAAATATTTTTAGTAGTTTTTCAATGTGTATTTAGAGATGATATTTCTGTGCGCAAAGAGATGTCGGTCTATTCATGGCATTCATAGTGTTAGCCCTGAGCAGGAGTCTTTCATCTCTCCAACATTAGAAATATTTTCAGACGTCTTTTATTTAGTGACTGAATTCAGTAAATGTAAGGATTGCTAAGGTAGAGCCAAGGCTAAACACTATAATTTACAAACCGTTGAAGTGACCAGTGTTGTCCAACAAAAGCCAAAGCACATTCCTGTCTCACTGTCAACTCTGTACAGTGGTAATGTGGGGGTTGAAGTTAAAGGGACAGTGACAGCATTTCATGTTTCCTACAATTAGTATAGTCAGAATTGCAATCTAAAAATGCAATCTATCAATTACAGTTAGGCAGCGTGGGCTTGGAGTTTCCAGCTCTGTATTGATACCAAGCTAACCCAAAGAAGTGTAGGGTCTTTTACAAGATTTTTAGAACCTCAGCAAAATCGCTCACGGATTATTTCCTATTTTAGTAATAGCACATTTCTTTTGCTTGTGTACACCCTGCACAAAAGTATTTATTTTAAAGAAAAGTGGGGTTTGCCATTGGTATAGTTGGAGGACTCTAATCCAGCTCTCACTTGCTGAAGAAAACTTGTACAATGCATCTCATTTCAATAGGGAAAATGTTGTCTTGAAGATCTATTGGTGGCATTGAAAGCGGAAAGAAATAGGGATTTTCTTTTCTTTCAAAAGAAAACAAACTTTGGTCATCAAGATGCCGGCGTGCTCAAAAGGTACAGAAAGTTCAGGTTATTGGCCAAACTATTAGTTGACCTGCCATTTATTTACACGTTCTTATTGAAATTTCAGGTTGCTTATTTCTGTTGCCCTCAGTTTGTTGGATTTGAGTTCAAATGTTAAATTGACATTTCCTTAAATGACTCTAATTGCCTTTTTTGTTTGTTAGTTTTGCCTTTGTTATAGGCCATCTTGTTTGTGTCGATTATATTGATCACCTTAGTGTGTCATCTTTTATGTTTTAACCAAGGCTACTTAATTGTGTTTTTATGATATTATTTCCTTGGTCATTATAAAATCATAACAGACTATTTTAGTACAATTCTGCAAATGCAAGTGCCAACTACCTATTTACTATGGCTGGAATAAAAGGGACGATCTGATCACTAACCCAATGTGACTTACTATTGATAAGGTGTTATTTGATAGACAATTGAATTCTCAGTGCCTTACAAACCTGTTCCTGCATTCATTTACAGTATTAATGTTATTGTTTGAATTTCAAGCTGTACATAATCACCTTTCTAGGTCAGGGGTAGACTGCGCTGTACCAGTGCACTTTACTAGTGCAGTCTAGCATTAGAAATAACTGACATACCATAATTATAAGGCTTTAAGACAGGTCAGCACTTGCTGCCAATCGAATACAATTTTCTTGCTCTAGGATTTCTGTAAGTTTATACAGTATTTTGGTTAAACTATAATTTATGTGTATTAATTTATACTTGCCTATATTATAGTTAGTATGTCAGTGATACATTGGGATTGTACAATATTTACTCATGTTTGAAGCCTCTTTTTGCATAATGCTCAGTTAATTGTTATTTTTTATATTTATGTTTTTGTTTGAGTATTTGACAAGCTTTGGTTTAATTCAATTCCAAGAAACGTTTTGTTTGTCAAATACAAGGCTTTAATAAATGGTAGTGAAGTAGAAAAAAAAAGTTCCTTGTAAATTATTTTGCAGGTCTAATGTTTCAGATGAATGAATTGACTGAAGCCTTGACAAATAATCACCTACACAATGGTGAGGACCAACCAAAAGAAGGCTGCAGACAGAGATCCGTGTTGCTGAAATGGTGTATCTTATGAGGTTCACTACTGAATAAAAAATGTGGGTTTAATGCAATACCAAAAATGTTTGTCACTCTTTTGTCACCAGGACGAGATAGGTAGCATTCCTCCTTTGCTTTCATACACACACATGACAACAAGATAGATATGTCCACTCAACGGCACGTGTGTAAATGCACACCGCCTCCCTGTCCCTCCTGTTCGAAGGAATTGATTAACCATTTTTTCTTTCATTTTTGGTTATCAGAAACAATATTCTGAAATCTTTCTATAATTCTACAGAAATAATGACACTGCAATGTCATCTGCAGGTAAAAGCACTCAGATGGGAGTTATGCGCCATTTGTTTGCACTCTAGCACAGAAAAAAAAAACATTTCCTTCTGACCTTACTTTCCTCTTAAAAAGTTAAACTGCCAGATAAAGAGGTAAGGTGTGAATGGAGCCAAATGGTCAGATGTTTTCCCAAACTCAGTGATGCAGAGAAGACAACACAAATGGCAGTGGAAAGAAGAGGCTTGTGAAAAACAGGAGATACTTGAGTGTCCTATATCATTATGTAAAGAGCAAATGGAGAAGAAGAAGAAAACTATAAATCAAGAGGCTGATCTCTTTGACTGTTTCTCACAGGGGAGTCATTTATCGTAAATGCCAATGACTGCAGATGTAAAAATATATGAAGAGAACACTAAGTACAGTATATCAATCACTGGGTGATTTCTGTTTGTTTAAAGTAAGAAGAAAGGGAGATTGCTTTCACAGAAAGATCATTTCTGCAATTTAATAGTCAAAATGAAAAAATAAACACTACATCCAGCTATGTTGTTTCCTTCTCAAGAGGCATCCATCCTTGCAGCTATACTTGATAGTTATACTTTCATAGAAAAATATATAAAATAAAATAAAAATGAAAAGCTCTTCACTTCATTCTTTGCATTTGCATTGTCCCAAAACACAATGAGATTAAAAAATAACATTTAGCCATCTCAACATCTTCACAGAATACACTGGAATGAGTATGGGACTTTTTAAATTTCAGATTTAGAGCAAGCCATTAAATCTCAACGTATTTAAAAACATTGTTCACATGATGATTAGATATTTGAACCTCATATTTTTTATTTTGTCTGCATCAATTCTGTATTTATTTTTTTGCCAATGAGTTTGGGGTATGGAGCCAATCAATTAAAGGATTAAGGTCAACAATAGATTATTTGAATCACAATTATGAAATGTTATTATTTATTTTGTGGTGTTGCATAAGAAAGATGATGCTTTTATTGCGAAGACCGATTAACCGGAAATGTGCTTACGTAGTGCACGCTGAGATCACGATGGCGGAAGCGATGTTTACATTCCTGTATTTTAATTGTGTAGTTTAACCTGGGACAAGTCTCTCACCGAAAATATTGATAAAGTCAACTTTTAGAAAGACGCCAGCTTTAGACTGAAGGGTTTGTGATATTTTACGGTGGCTTCAAAACATGTTTTGTCGTCGTTGTTATTCCCCTAAACGACAGTCCAGTGTAAAATACATTTTAAATTCGCTGGGACTTATTCTTTGTGAATGTGATAGTCTTAAAGCGATTGATGTGGTGTTGTGTACCATGTTAATTTTGTTCAACCGTATCGAATGTGAGTTTGTGGCATCAGTTTTGTGCTGCTGTTTACAGTGATTTTCCTTATTGGGGTTATTACTTGGACACCTTTCCTTCGATTCTTTATTTTCCCGCTGATATTTCTCTGCCCACAGATGACTTGGGACGGGAGACTGTGCTCCCCCCTGTCCATCTTCATGTTCCTCTCCATGTTGACCTCTCTGTGTGACTGCCTCCCTCACGTTGCTCAGCCTTTGAGTTCAAGGGCTTCATCCTGGGCTGCTTCCAATGCCACTGCAGTGAAAGGTATTCAGTCTGACCCATGATCAGCAACAGTATAGGGTTGCATTGCATTGCATTGCATTGCATTGCATTGGTTGATCGATCGATCAGTATTGTCTTTTTATTCCACGCGAAGCAGTGTCACATAAATGAAAATGTAAAAACAGGTTATGTTGGAGATTGGATGTGCAAGCACTCTGTCCCATGCACTTCTCTCATTCATTCACTCATTCATTTAAGTAAAATACCACCCCAGACTTTCATTATTGAATCATTCTGAATCTGGTATACACTGCACAGTATAAGGCTCTTGTGTACAAAGTCATGATAAGCTCCGTTTATGAAACATTAGCTGAAACGATTTTCTAAAAGATTCTCCTAAGGAAAGACTTTGGGGGTGCAATCTTACTTTCTTATTGTGTGTGTTTGTGTGAACTTAACTGCGCATATTGCAGCAGCAGAGGTAGCAGGCTATGCTGATGTGGCAAAACGTATCATTGACCTGGCCGTATTCGGTGCTGCCCAGAACCGCTCTCACAGACGACTGGCCGACTTCACCGACACTGTCGGGAACCGCGTGAGTGGCTCACACAATCTGGAGGTGGCCATCAAATACATGTACAATGCCATGACGAAGGATGGGTTGGAGGTCCATCTGGGTGAGTGTGTGCACTACAGTGAAAACACATTTCAAGTTGCTCACGTCAAAGATTCTCAAAAAAAACAACTTAGATGTCTGCTGAATGTATATAATAAAATAATTGTGTCTTCTTTCAGAGCCTGTTAAAATTCCACACTGGGTAAGAGGAAAGGAGAGTGCAGAAATGCTTGTGCCCAGAGTAAAAAATCTGGCTATACTCGGACTGGGTAGCAGTGTTGGAACACCACCTGAGGGTAAAGACCATAACTATATGAAATCATCTTAATGCCTGTCATGGACCGTCCGTGTCCCTTTCGCTGCTCACGGTCTCCTTGTTATCTCCGCAGGTATTAAGGCAGAAGTTTTAGTGGTTCTCTCTTTTGAGGAACTGAAGCGGAGAGCCAGCGAGGCCACTGGCAAGATTGTGGTCTTTAACCAGCCATTTGTCAGCTACGGGGAGACGGTGGCTTACCGGGCCTACGGTGCGTCTGAGGCAGCAAAAGTGGGAGCTGTGGCCACTCTCATTCGATCTATCACTCCATTCTCCATAAACAGGTATTAATGGATACAATTGCATTCGAGTATTTCTAAAATGTCCACGAGACTCTCGCTTAATCCTCAGATAGTTTTGTCAAATAATCCTGTCCTCTGTAGTCCCCACACAGGTTGGCAGGACTACCAGGATGGAGTGAAGCGCATCCCTACAGCCTGCATCACTGTGGAGGATGCGGAGCTGATGTGGCGTATGGCGCAGAGGGGCCAGAAGGTCGTGGTCAGACTAACAATGGGAGCTGCGACTCTGCCGGACGCTGACTCTTTCAACACAGTGGCCGAGATAAGAGGCTGGCAGCACCCAGAGCAGGTAGCACTCTCACACTCACTCACTCACTCATATCTCTATATCCTCACGCAATGACTGACTTAGAACCTCCACAGACATCACGCAATGGTCTGGGATTTTTGTGCGAGAGGATTCACTGTCATTTCATTTAAAGGGGGTTTCAATGGAAATACAACATTGTGCAACATATTTTAATGTTTTTAAAATAATCCAGAAATTAGGAAGATTAAATGTTTCCCCGTGGAATATTCCCACATTTATGAAGTCCTAAACTCTGGCCAGTCTAAACAACTCAACTCACCACATAAGGTGTGAGGCAGGTGTTGCCTTCTAACCAGGCAGAGAGCTTGTTACATTCCTTGGTTTATGTCCATTCACCTTATTTTACACTTTGTGATGTCAAAATGTGGTTCCAACAGCGAGGACTAGAGGGGCAGATGTAGGTTGGAGGCCTAAGATGGAACTGTTCAGAGCTCTCTGTAGCATTAATTCCACAACATGGAGGAAACATTTCTTTGTGATTTTGCTCCATGTTCGCATCGTTGCATCACAAACTTGCTGCGCTTTTGTCAGCTGCTCAGTGAGGTTGCCAATACCCTGTTCTATCACATCCAGACTGGCTGGTTGGCTGGTGCAAAATGTCCCAAAGTGTGCCAAGGAAAATATCCCCGTACTGTTACACCACCACCCGTTTGCACTGTTGAAACTAAGCAGGCTGGGTCCATGGCTTCAAACTTTGAATGCCAAATTTGAACTCTACCAGCTCTGGAACTCTGAACCCTCGGCAGAAATCCAGATTCATCAGACCTGGCTACGTTTTTCCAGTCAGTTCAGCTGTCCAGCTGTGGTGAGACTGTGCCCACTGCACCCTCAGATTTTTCGGTTCCTGGCAGGCAGAAGTGGAACCTGACGTGGTCCTCTGCCGCTGTAGCCCATCCGCTTCTGCTCGCCAGTTGTAAAGAGCAGTTATCTGATTTGCCATAGCCTTGGTTACTTTGAAACAGTCTAGCCATTCACCTCAGAGCTCCCTCATGAACAACACATTTCCGTTCACAGAAATGCTGCTCAATGAATATTTTTTTAACTTATGCCACAGACTGGTGGGACATCAATGGTATTTATATAATAGACTATAATCCATGTCATTTGCCCCCACCATAATGTAAGATTTGAACATTACGCTGATGTTTGGGTTCTTGCAGGAATAAACAAGTGAACAGGACCATGGCTGTTTAGTTATAATCAAGGAAATGTGCTGATTGCTGCCTTTGTGTCAATTGCTGTACAGCATGTAATATCCGAGAAGATATCTGATGTTTTTGCAGATGCATGTAGATGGTAGATGTAGACCTTTCTGCGGATGTGAATATAAGCAGTATTTATTAAAGCCTCCAAAGCCTCCCTTGCTTGCAAATATTAGGCCTGCTGATTCAGTACAGTCCAATATGGCCAAACTTAGGATTATTCATTATTGCAGAGAGCACAAACACCGTCTGTTTGGTGTCCTGATACTGCCATTACGCCCACTTTATTCCTCAGCAGTTCCCTGTGTGTGTGTGTGTGTGTGTGTGTGTGTGTGTGTGTGTGTGTGTGTGTGTGTGTGTGTGTGTGTGTGTGTGTGTGTGTGTGTGTGTGT
>JAFBJU010003772.1:3319-20947 GCA_016785305.1 Colistium nudipinnis | reverse complement strand
ATATATATATACAGTATATATATATATATATATACTGTATATAATGGATATAGCCTGGACATTCACCAGCATTGATACACTGCTGTCGAGATTAGTCTGACATAAAACATACAATTTGCTACTGATTGTGATGACTACCCATTGTTAATTATTGTCTGTATTTGTTGGGAAGAATGTTTTTTCTATTCCTTTATGAACGGCTGTGTGAAACATGTACATTTTTTTTGACAACAATATGTTTTGTTGTCTCAACTGTCATTCCAGTGAAAGTAGTTACAGACAGAATGATCACAATACCACCACTGTTCACTGTACCTCTTTATAGTAAGAGGGACAAAGACACACCAGAACATTAACACATGTAGAAAGGTCCCCCTGAGGTTGAAGAATTATATGGAAAAAGATAAAGAAGAGTAATTCATACTTTTTAAACAATCATATCTTTTTCAACACTGCTGGCTCCCTGAACTCCGGCAAGATTTGTTTGTTTATGAGGAAACTCCAAACTCTGAAGAGTGCACATGTACATGTTAAATTTAGTGGATTTAAGACTTGGTATTGCAAAACAAATCACTGGTGATTTATGGGTCTTTCATATAGAATAGTGTCTCATAGTGTCTACTAAGAGTAGTTATGTGTTTAAGCGGCACATATAAAAGTGAACTACTTTTAAAACAAACCTGCATGCCTGTTGCATTGTAGAGGAAATGCTCTCTCGGGGTCATTGACCAGTCAGAGCCTGATCAGGTCAGAAAATGTTTTTGTAACCTGGTCATGGGCCTCCCACTTACGGGATTCTCATTCCTCAAAACTCCTGGAAATAGGGATATTTTTCTGAACTCTGTGTTTGCTTCCTGTTTTTATTTTCCTTATTTTGGTTGACAGATTATTTTAAATAATAAAAACGGAGTCTAATTTTGGACACGTCATATTTCTGTGTGTTGTATGATAAAATGCCGGCAGGCTGTTGTCTTTGTCTTTTCTCACTCCTCTCATACTTGTCTGCATGATTTGTTTTCTGTCTACTGTCCAATCGGCTAGGTGGTCTTGCTGAGCGGTCACTTGGACAGCTGGGACGTGGGCCAGGGCGCTATGGATGACGGAGGCGGAGCCATGATTTCCTGGGAGGCCTTGTCACTCCTCAAGGACTTAGGTAGAATGCAGTGCAGAAGAGACAGACAGGCCATGTAGGCAAGCACATACAGTATAGAGTGCATGACAATGCAAAGAGGCTTACAATAGCTTATAAACCAACTGAATCAAGTAAATGATTAACTTTATCATTTATGTAGGCAGCATGTCCCTCTGAGATCAATGGTCTGAGCAGGCAAAAAAAAAATGCAATTAGGCAACAGATGGTAGAAAAATGTATAAAACAGTCCCACAACCAGTTGGTGAACAGGGATCCGAGTATTCAGTTCCAAGCTGAAAGTCAAATTACCAAACAATTCTTCAAACCGTAATTTCTTCCAGCTGTTTGTAGAGAAACATAACACACGAAGAGGAACCAGACTGTTTATAAGGTGCAGTATACTTCTTGATGACGGCATGCAACTGTTTAAGCCAAAAATGGGACAGGTTCATCCCACACCCAGCACGAGGTCCAAGTCAAATCGTTTTTAATATGCCACGTTTTTCAAGAATATAACTTGAATATGAATGATGCGAGCTGTTCTCTCCCCTTTTCTGTACACGTTTTATGTGCGTTGCTCATTGGCCTGGTCTTCTGTCTCTAGGTCTGCGTCCTAGGAGAACCCTTCGAACAGTGCTGTGGACAGCTGAAGAGCAGGGTGGAGTCGGGGCACAGCAGTACTTCAATCTGCACAAGGTACGGTCTACTTTTTACTGCAGTACTGAGTAGGAAAGGCGGTGAAGCGGCAGTAAAGCAACTTGCTTTCGTGCTGCTAGTAAGAAAAAAGGTTTACACCACCTTGTATGTAGTAGTATAGTTACTTAATTTTTGTACCATTTTCACCAAGTCGTGTCATTCCAAGTTCATTTATTGAAAGTATTATAAGAATTTGCATAATTTCAATTGTGTTAAGTAGCTGTACTCGCAACTCCTGGTGGTGAGTGTATATGACCTGGTTGAGAGTAGTAATGCTTTAAATGATGAGGGTGTGTGTGTGTGTCCGTGTGCGTGCGTGCGTGCGTGTGTCCCCGTGTGTGTGTGTGTGTGTGTGTGTGTGTGTGTGTGTGTGTGTGTGTGTGTGTGTGTGTGTGTGTGTGTGTGTGTGTGTGTGTGTGTGTGTGTGCGTGCGCGCGCGTCCCCGTGTGTGTGTTTGCGCGCGTGTGCGTCTCTTCTGTTTTGGCCTCTCATTTACTGTATATCTGGGCTGCCCTCTAATTCCTCTTCCAACCCAGGTGAACCTGTCCAACATTGACCTTGTCATGGAGTCTGACTTGGGGACATTCACACCAATGGCTCTGCAGTTTACCGGCAGTGATGCAGCACGCAAGGTGGGATTGTAAATGTCACACAAATATTTTTATTCAGACACACTTCAATGTTTAACCACAGGACGGCCCATGTAAGGCAAGAATAATGCATTTTGAATTCCAGTATTTAAATGAGTGCACGACTATGTCGGGGTATAACGGCATATTGATTCTTGACAGTGAGATGAGATGAGCTTAGAAGGGTCTTTATCGACAGGTGATGGAAGAGGTGGTCAAACTATTGGCTCCCATTAATACGACCAAACTGGAGACGCACGGGGAAGGGACAGACATATCACCATGGATGCAGGCAGGAGTACCAGGTCAGTAGATTCTCTCTGTCTTACAAAAGCACCCAAAAATTATTCTTCCTGATTTCTGTGGTTCTGGTAATTGGATCAGTTTTCTTCTGAAAGTGCTGTAGCCACAGAATCGCGTCCTCATTTGTGAGCTCTGATTCTAGTGTTTACATTTTCTCTTCCTCCTTCTAGTCTTTGTATAAGTGAGACATTGTAAACGGACATACATTGCGATATTTTAAAGGGGGGGATCCGCAAAAAAGACAATAACTAATTGTTGAAGCGTTTCAAGGCATAACGATGAACCACAACTGTTCCTACCGAAAGCTTTGACGGGCAGAAACCCTGTGCGAGAGGGAGACTGTGGTGGTCATCCATTATCAAATATTTAACTGTTCCAGTAGAGTCGTTGTTTGATGCCTTGCTCGAAGGTATTGACGGCAGTAGGACTTCTGCAGCAGTTTGTTCTCGCGACACGCGCTGAGCATTTCATGCACAGGAACCTTGTTCCATGACACTGTTTATACCGTGTCTGTGCTATAAACTAAGCTCTTATCATTCAGGAAACTCCTCTTCATGACGAGATTACGAAACAGGGAAAAATTGACCACAATCGGTCGAGGTCTATTTACTGAGATGAACTGCTGTTGTTAACTGTGGGAACAATGGCAGACTCCCCAAGCTGAAGGTGAAGGTGCACAGCCTCTGCTGAGAACTCTTGCTTGTTCAACAGCCAAACAAATCAATGCGAGTCATTGCTAAAAGATTTTTGCAATGGGACGGATGGGGCGCTACGAAATCTTTTACCTGGAGCAAACCCAGAGTAGTACGTTTCCTCTCCAAACTACATACATTTAGTCACAAAAACACACGGGACACGACGCACAAATCTGGGGAACGACCGACTTTTCGGCGTGTAACGTTGATTGTTGCAGTTTGCATTTCATCCGTCTTTCCCTCTGCCTCTCACTCAGGTGCCAGCCTCCATGTGGCGGACAGTCGCTACTTCTGGTTCCACCACAGCGAGGGCGATACCATGACCGTTCAGGACCCCCGAGACATGAACCTCTGCTCGGCATTGTGGGCCGTCGTTGCCTACGTCGTGGCAGACCTGCAGGACATGCTGCAAAGGTAGCCAGTGAGCACACGGGAGTCTGAGGCTGATTTGGGATTTTAAAGCGGTCAAAATTGACTACACTATTTCCTCTTTTCCTCAAAATCAAAAAGTGTACAAAATAATGATTTTATTGAGGTATTTGATTTTCAGAATGTTGTATCCCAGGGCAGTTGACATGACCCCGGAGGACAGTATCATAGGGTTAGGAATCCAAGCGCAAAAGTAATGAAACTCAATTTGATCATACTATAAATTTTTTGTGATGACAGGAACATGCTATGGTTTGAAAATTACTCTAATTGCAAGTTGGTAGAGTATTGCATGTTTGCCGTCTAAGGCAAGAACAAGACCCTTATTTTCTTTTGCACTGTATGTCACAATGCCTTTAAATATAGTTATACAAAAGGGGAAACAAGGAAATAATTTCTAGTTCTGTGAAAGTGTAGAAATTACAGCAGGTCAGGAAAAAAAATCCCCCTACAAACTGCTTTCCTACCCATATGAGAGAGATACTTAAAGTTGGGATAGACAGCAAGTCAGATTCCAGTATCATCCAAAGTAACGCATTTGAGTTTAGTGGCTATATGTATGAATCTAAACTGTCTGATTATGTTATTAAGTAAAACATTTTAATGTTGGATATGTTCACATGTTATTCTAATGTCCATTTTAACGAATCTATAAAGTTTTGTACCAAGAAATCATCGGATTCTTGCCGTGGCCAAAAGTAAAGTGTGAATCCGTTTGACGCCGTTTTCAACCTCTGCCCTCATGCTGTAATGCTGAGTTTTGCTGATCACATAGTTTCTATGACCTAAGAAGAAGAAGATGAGGACAACCGAGACATGCACAACACAGAGTGGTCGTTTCCATGGAAAAGAAAAGGAGGAGGAAAGAGAAATGCGGAAGCAGGAATTGCCAAGGTGGGTGAAGAAATAACTATTAACAGTCCAAAAAGAGGAGAGATCATACAAATGAGGAAGTTAAGACAATTAATCATTTTGCAGGCGCCACACAGACTAAAGCACAAGTTTAACACACACACACACACACACACACACACACACACACACACACACACACACACACAGAGCTGGGATTGCTTTGCCCCAAGAACTGATAAGTCAACACTCCCTCGGGGTGATGTCAGGGTTAGTCAGCTAGCCAGTACAGATAAAAGTCATTTTGAAATCACAGATGCTTGAACGTGTGCGTCTGTGTTGAAACAAAGCTGCTTTTAGTGCCTAGTGAGCGCTCTCTCACGCAAGTAACACTGATTCACCCGCGGACAGTTATTTTAGAAAAGAATCACCCACACTGAGTCACACACGTCACTCTGACCTATACAGTCTATAGGCGTATGGTATACAGTGGACAACGGAATGCACACATTGACATCAACGTCTAAAGGGATAGGACTGTATCAAAATCCCATTTGTTTTTTGGAACATTTTGACTTCCAGTGCACACGTTTTAATATGTTGTAGCTGTGATTAATTCAAATCTAACCACATACTTATGACGCTTGACTTAAAGAAGGTTTCCTCAATTATTAGTCCGAAGAATTTGACCAGAAATCAGAACAGAATCAAAATTCAAACATAAAATCACACCTCTTTTCTCCATGTTTCCCTGAATTATACATGGTGGTTGCATGTCATGGATTCATCCTACTTTTTCTGGAAAAAAGGTACAACATTATTCAAATGTATTGTTTTAGCTCTGTGACTGGGATCCACACCTTAAAGACATAAAGCGGTTTAGTAAATGTTCTATTGCGAATTGGTCATGTGAATACAGTGAAGGACAAGGCAGGGGGAGCAACAGCACTGGTTGTAAGCCACTTCATGCTGTACAAACACGTGGGTGCGTTGAGCTTCATTTTTATTACAGGGCACCACCTTGTGGAAAACCACCAGCACAACAGCTCTATTGTATTCATTGCCGGGAATGAAAAAGTAGAGTCATATGTACAATGTAAATAATTCAAAGACAATACGTGACGTTTGAGTTAATATTAGGACAATTCATTTTATTATCAGCTGGTAATAACATTTACAGGCAAGAACAAAATTTACATAAGCAAGATGGTGTTTGGTTTTAGAAGCACAAACATTTTAACATGTGCCATTTAATAGGTTGTTTGCTGTTACTCTTATAGATAGGTCACTGTTAAAAACCAGCAATGCTCAAAGCGTTTTTTTTTTTTTTTTATGGAAAAGAATGAGAACAATAAACCTGATGAATGCAAAACTCACACTGGGTATAAACAAAGCCACATTCATGTCCACATGTACCGTCATTGCTCCACAGCGAACGTGTTCATGTGGCCACAGGCCTTCGGGAGTTGAAGACTTTAATCCCATTTTGCATTGAGGATCGAGCATACTTGGTCAGGAGGGCTCCGGTGGTCTGTTTCTCTCCACACAGGTCTCTGGAGGAGGAGGAGGAGGAGGAGGAGGAGTGAAGCATAATGGAGTAGGTCATTCACACGTTTTCAAAAATGTAAATGTTTTGGCTGTATAACACCTACTGTATGTATGGCGTGATGTCTTCTTCTGTCCACTTCTCTCTGAGCGAGAAGAGGCTGTTGAAGCGCTCCAGCGTGTCCTCTGGCAGAGTCTCCACCCGCAGCAGGCAGATGGTCTCAGGACGGGACAAGCGGTCCACCAGGGCAACGCTCTGGAAGATTTCAAATGCCATTAGGACCACGTGCATCGAGTAGGAATGAGTGGAGAGAAACAACTGCAGCAGTTTTTTTTTTTTTCTTTCTGTACATTATTGACTTTAGAAGTCAAGAACAAATATACTCTATTTTGACTCTAGTTAGTAGGCATTTGGAATGTAAACTCGAAACTGAATAACATTTATTTATTCTTTATTATTCTAATCTTGCAATCATCTCCATGTGAATTCTAAAGTCAACTTGTTTGACCCTATTAAAATTAGCATAGTTTGTGGGCTATTTTGTTACATACCCAGAGATTTTTCTGTTAATCACTACATCTGCTGCATCCGCAATTCTGAAAATTGCACATTGCAGATGTTTTCGAAAAAATATGTAGGTAATGTAGTAACAGTATCTATAATGTACACTTTATATTTAAACTCCAACGCAAATTAAAACCTGGCCATTCCCCTTCTAGAACTGAGGTGCAGGCTTACCTTTAGCTGGTCCAGTCTGGTGCTCATGCCCTCTGGGACGCTCTGCTGCCAGACCTCCTGAAACTCCTTCAGGTTGAACTTGTAAGCGTTCCTTAGCAGCATCAGTGCAATGCCTCGACAGATTTCGTCCTCGCACAAAGCATAAAACACTTGGTCTGTAAAAGAGGAAGAAAGATTTTTAATACCGGGGTTACAGAATTTTGTTCGATTCTCCAAACACAGAGACCTTATGGTTTTCACAGATTCAGATTTTTTTTTTTTTTTATGTTTTACCATTTTCAGTATAACGTCTTCCATAACAGTTCAAACAATGCTCGATCATCTCCCTGTGAATCAGAAAGAGAATATTGTTATTGTAGCCAAACTGGCCTTATATTCTATTCGAAAAATCAACTGTAACTCATCAATGTGTTGCTTTTGCCTTACTTGGGCTCCAGTGGAGATAACTCCTCTAGACTGGCTTGAAGGGGAACCTTGTTGAAGGACCATGACTCAGAATCCACCAGCTGAGTCACATGACCAAGCAGCTTCATCTCATAGTCAAAGTCCAGAATGCGCCAGTATCCTGGAGTAATGAGAAAGAGGCTCTGATACATCTGGAAATGTGGCAATACATTGCATGTGTGTGTGTGCGTGCGTGTGTATATATCTATATATGAATTATCATTATATTATTCTTCTAACAGTCACTCTTTACCATCTATCTCACAGGCATGGATGGTCTCTAAGTGGGTCTTGATCTCCTCTTCACTGGCCTGGATCCTCTCCAACAGATCCTGCATTGTGAACTGACAAGGCAACACATTGGGAAACTCTTACTAAGAGCTACAACAACATCCATGAGCTGCAAAACTGATTTAAAAAAAGTGAAGCTGTTCATTTTCGATGAGGTAGGAAATCGATCTGATGCATTGCATGACACAGTAAGTTAGCACCGACAGTAAAGCTTCTTTTTTTTTTAACCATGAATGGCTTACATGAATGCTGCTTAAAGTGTAAAGATGTACCAAACAAACATATCCTACTTAAATACTCAGTCTTACAGGACCAAATCTCCGAATCTGTTCTACCTTATACTGTGTGTTCTCCTCCTGCCCTCCTAAAGCAGGTCCTTCATACATAGTATCCATCAAAAGCCTCGTCAGCTTCTTCAGTTTAGGACGGCGTTTCCTCAGCTCCCAGTAGCTGTTACAAAATCCCCAGATCTACAACAGAAGCAGGATACTTTTTAGTGTCAAAGTTTCATGAATTCAACCAAACAATATATGCATTTTTATGTATTTTGAGAGTTACACTATATCAGGCCGCCATTCGTGTGTGTGTGTGTAACTGTATGCTTGGATGATTCTCTCACCCGAGTGTGCACCACTTGACAGCTCTCCTGGCTGTTGGTAAGTTCGTCTGGTGTTTTGCAGTCTGGTACAAACAGCAGCAGGTTTGATGTGTCGGCTATTTTAAGATCATAGGTCTTGTCACCAGTACAGAGCACCGCTTGCTCGTCTGTATCCCCCCGAATCACAAGACTGGAGAAAGAGAAGTTGTTTGTCGTCCTTTATCAGTTAAATTTATTGATGTATTAACCTCATAGTAGTTTAGGGATTATGTGCCCTATTGCAGATATTACAATAATGAAGTTATGCTGAAATTATGAATAACAATTGTAATTAATGTGTTTATTGATACAAAAAAAGTAAATTATATCTATATAGATATATATCTGTACTGTAAAAGTAAAAAAAAAAACGAATAATGTCGTTGTACCTGTTAACTGTGCTTCTGACAATAAAGGCTGTTGAATCTGAGAAACTCACCTTTGGCCAGTCTCTATATGTTTGCACAGAGTGTCGTCCAGCTCCAGCAGGCAGTAGTCTGATGAAGACACATTCTCCCCGAAAGAAAGACATTGGATCGTTTTCTGGAGATCGTCTTCTTTCAGTTTAGCGATCTCCAGCGTGGCCTGCACCTCCTCCAAGGTTCTCATTTTTAGCTCAAACGGCGTGTTCAATCGGCGACAATAACACAAGTAAAACCATTGAGCGATGAGACAAACTGTCACAAACGAGCGCTTTTATAATCAAATATATAGAATGTTTTTGTCGGCGAGTGTCAAATTTACGCGCCCTCTTTCCGTCGTGGGGAGGAAGTGGAAACCACGTCGGGGGGTGACGTTAAAACTAGATCGGGTAGGAACTAAGGTTTGGCAGACTGTCATTTAAAAAGCCAAACATATTTCTTAGTAAACGTCCTGGAAGGATTGTCGACGTAGAGTCGTAGCAGGACGCATGAGTGTAGCCGTAACACGTCGGTACATTTTTCCTGCGTGAGATAGATAAAGACGAATCCTTAACGTAGGACCAGCAAAGCCTCAGTGTCTGTTTCAACCAGTTGCAATTAACGAACGGACCGAGGCTCGCGCTGAGGGTCACAGTGTTTGGTGAACGAGCTGGTAGAACCGTCAAAATGTCCAGTTTCTCCAGATCTGCTCAGGTGATTTAACATATACATATAGAAATATTAATGTTACCGGTTAACCTAGTCAAGGTTGCGCATAAAGTGGCATGATTTCAGATTGAAGCATTGCCATGGGAGTTAATGAGGTTCCGTGGTCATCACCTCACTAAAAACAGCCGTGCATTTTATTCCCGAAGACAGGGCTGTGTGCATGAGTAATGTTGAAACTCGGAAATACATTACACCGTTATCAATTCTTTCACTTACTTTAAAGATAGGCAATAATGTTAAAGATGAGTAGGCACTTTATATAAAGGAAAGGAACCATGACTAATGTGTTTATTCTTTAGGTATTTTTATTATGAATGTTAAAAAAAATATTTCTAAGAAATTGTGCTGATGACAGATATGCTGATAATATTTCTTTGAATAATGTCGATATGTTTTGTCATTTATTCAACAGGGAACGATTGAACCATTTTATTTTTTTTTAATATTTCAATCGTTTTATAATTGCTTTAAAAGAGTGTAAATGCATCAGAACACAATCCTTTCTCTTTGGTTATTTGGAGGAAATCCGAATTAACCCAAAAACATGAGGGTTGTCTTGTATTTAGTATATCAGGACAGCTCGACAGTGAGCTTGTATTCACAGTATCAAGATACTGAAAACAAGGCAGCAGAATTGAGCGTTAAATAATTTCACCAAAGACACTTGTGTTTTTCATCATACAATTAAACCCGTGATGGTCTCCGTTGTTTCATCCCATCCGTCATCTCAACCTGCTTTCAGCAATGGGCAACCTTCGCCCGCTCCTGGTTCGTAATTGATGCCAAGATGCAGCCTCCTGGGAAGATCGCAGCCATGTGCTCCGTTCGATTGCAGGGGAAACACAAACCCATCTACCATGCAACAAGTGAGTAGTATAAGCTGGCGCCCCACAACACACGTTATCGTGGTGGCATAGAATGGCCACACGGTGGCACCATAGGATATACTTTTATAATGATTGCGGATCATTGCTTACAATTTCGTCATTAAGGTAGTTTCCCCTCCAATATATAGAATTATTGTCTATCCAGTTGTCATTGTACCTTTCTGTCTCTGTGTATTTCTTCTTATAATTCCCAACATCTTAGTTTATTCCCAAAATGTATTTCAATATTACAGGTGACTGTGGTGACCATGTCGTAGTTATAAACACCCAAAACATAGCTTTCTCTGGGAACAAATGGGAGCAGAAAGTCTACTCATCCCACACAGGGTAAGTGCCCACCTATTACATGAGACACCCCCCCTCCTTTTCCCCCTTTTGTTCTTCAATACTTTGAAGAAGTACATATTCAATTACATATTTTAAGTTGAAAAACAGACAAAAAACAAAAACTCTGTGGTTTTATTTTTGTTGTTTACACTAAAGAATGACTTATATTGTCTACAGGTATCCAGGTGGGTTTAAACAAGTCACGGCTGCCCAGTTGCATCAAAAAGACCCAAAAGCTGTAAGTTTGGTCAGCTATAATTTTTTTCTTTTTCTTTTTCTGAAATTTCTGTTTTGCCACTTTCACCGTACCGTATTCTGACGATTTCTTTTAAAATGTATGTATGTAATGTAATTTTGACCCACATACTTGGGGATTATTATAAATTCTGTGTCTGCCACATACTGTGCAGAGTAGGCGTTTCATGGGGTGACATTTATCCCTTCCTTCATATGTGCTGCATGTGCACATTAATGTCGAGTGCAGAGGATAGGGATTAAACAGCAGTGGATTTACTGTGGTGATGGTGATGAAACCCAGTATGACAATGTCAGTTTATGCATAATTCCTGGGGTTTTGATTGTGTTGCATATTCATGGCTTCAGGGTTTATTGTGTTAAATGAAGAACCAATGACAATTTCTGAGCTACAAAAAAAAGAGGCTTTGATCAAAGAGAGATAAAGAACATCTCTTGACCTGTAAGGTATACCGGGATGATTGTCTCTGTTTTGCTTATTGGCCAGAACAATAATTGTGGTTTTTAGGGTCATCCAGGTAGATATTTGTTGAATCACCAGCATCAATATCCTTAGGGTTTCTGACAGTTGTGCAATTAAAACAGTGGAGATAAAATGGTGTCGAACCCTTTTCCTGCTCTTAGCTAAAGTGCAAGTTTGCGTAGGACCTACTTCTTTCATGCAAAAATTCCAGAAAAGGAACCAGTAATGCGTCAAGCTATTAAGCAGAATGGATGATGACACTGGTGCCAAATAAATCTTATCAACACACATCCCTTATTGGAATACTTTTCACATCTCAAGTGTTACTGCAGAACGAGAACTACGGAGCAAGTGTTCCCTTGTCTTTTACAACTAGTGGAAAATTGCTCTTCGTCATATGGGAACCACTTGAGTTGGTGAATGAACTGTGCTGGTTCTCAAACTGTGTTCTACAAAACCAGGAGAGACACGTACTGTTGGGTGGCGGGCTCTTTGCTAGTCTAAATGAATTTCGGAGGGTTGGACGGAGAAGAGGTAGAAAAGGAATTTCACAGACGAATCACTTGTAAGCACGGCCTCCATCCATCATCTCTGTCCAGTAAATCTGTCTTGAGGTTGAATTCATGTTAGTGGCAGCCATCATATTGTGGAAACATGGTCTGATTTTGGGGGAGCACGTTTAAAAATGGGTAAAAAGGAAATAGCGGGAAAAAACATTTAAGGCTGCTGTAGATAATGACCTTCAGTGAAAAAAGTGAGTTGTGTGCATGCCAACATTTGTAATTGTGCTTAATCTCAACAGATTGTGAAGTTGGCAGTTTACGGCATGTTGCCTAAGAATCTACACCGGCGCACCATGATGCAGCGTTTACACATCTTTCCTGGTGATGTAAGTCTCTCTCACCCATCACTCGGAGCTGTAAAGTCTACTGCATAATCAGAAAGAGGGAACCTTAAGCTCTGATATTGTAGGCATTGATCATTTTATAGTCCCATACCGTTTTCATATTTAAACGATTTTGTCATTTGTTGATATGTTTCCTGTCCTTGCTGTAGAAGGGTATTCTCCATTTTCCCAGCTGGACAATGATGCTGTCTTTCTCCGTCTTATATACATTTAAGGTGCACTTAAATGTTTGTATTACCGAGGGGTCAAATAACTGTGACATGTTCATCTGTAGTGAGGAAGCAGAGAATTATCACCCCACTCAGCTGTTCCCCTAATCTCTGCTGAGTTTTTTTTTTTTTTTTTTTTTGCATATTTCTGCTCAGTGTTTGGGTTTGGAGCCCACCGTTTACAGTTGTGGTTTGCTCACATTGCTCTCATCAGCCTCGTTTCCAGATGCAGCTGGCAGCTGTTTTCACAGAGCTCTGATAAAACAAACATATATTACCCGCTCAGCAACAGATGACAGACGGAGTCAGTGACAAGCTGGGGGAAACAGTGGAGCATTTAGCAGAAGAGACAAGAAACAGTAAATATTAGACTTGCTTACGACGGGTGGTTGGAAACATGACTCCAAATGTGTGCTAATGTTGCTTCCTATCTGTGTGGATAAGCAGCTTTGTCAATGTCAGTGGTTTGTTAAATTGTGTTCAATACTGTTTTGCATGTTTTGGTGTAACTTTCTACCTAGTTTTAATAGGTTTCAAACTGTCTCCTCATAGCACTTAAGTCAAAAGAGAAATATGCATCACGTTTTTGTTACAGTGAATTACTGTCATTGCAGTTTAAAGTTAATTACTTTGAGTGCACTGTCAAGAACCACAATGCACCACAAAGTACTCGATATGCTGTTAATCGTCCTGAGTGATTTGCCCAAAAATAACTAGTTGTAAGTGTATCAATGTGAGAGTCCAACCATTCAATGAGCGTGATACCTGACTCAGTGATACCTGAGTTTTATTTTTGCCTGTTTCTCTTATAATATTTGAATCCATCTTTATAACCAGATATGCCTCCTGAGCCATGTGAATAACTGCAATGCAGAACATTGCAGGGAGAGCAAAGTTACTTTTGAGTAATCTTAAAATGTTTCATATCTATCTGTCAACAGTGGAGAGTGATGGGCTCTCCTTAGCGTAGAATGTAAATGGTACCTTCTGTATTCTCAGCAACTTTTTCGTGTCGCCTCGGTTCTATTATTTTTCCTATCCCATTTTCTTTCCTTCTTCTTTAAGGTTGTGTCCTTCCTTTCTCATTCTTTCACCCCTAACCAGGAGCTGCCAGAGGACATCCGAGCCAACCTGACAGAGGAGCTGCCTCAGCCTAGAGAAATCCCCAGGAAGCTCAGCGAGTACACCCAGCAGGAGATAGACGCCTTCCCCAGGCTATGGACTCCGTATGTAGAAGCACACACACGCACGCACGCACACACGCACGCACACACACACACACACACACACACACACACACACACATAATAGATGCAGAACACGTAAAAACATCATTGTATAGTCTATTAGTCCAAAATACAAATAAAAAAAATCCTAATACGTCAAGAAATGGTAACTCAAACATTTCAAAAACACTTGGAACATGGATAGCAACATCGGCAATGCGGAAAATGTGGTAGAGGAGGAAAAAAGTGATATAGTACAGCATGTCGCTATACACAAGGCTTTACTGTTGCATTATGTTGGGCAAAAATGTCAAAAGTAAAACGTTTCAAAAACGTTTCAACAACGTGCTTAGGAACGATGACGTCATAACGTCATAGTATAGCGTGTTGACAAAAAATGTAAAAATGTACGTTAAAAACGTCTTACTATAGCCTTATGACAGCCAAAAATGTCGAAACTCTCGCGACTCGCACAGTAGCGTCGGCAGGGCCTTAAAATAGCGTAGATGCGAAAATAAGGTGAAAAAAGTGAAAAGCTCTAGTATAGTAACTGCTGCACCCTGAACCACAGGTGCACTTCCCACGTGCAATAACTTTGATAACTTGATTGAATGTGCAATATTCCATTCTGTTTCAATATTTATATTCCCGTCACGCACATCCACTTTAAAACCACTGTATAGTAATTATTGCTGCTAATTTATTTCCACCTCTCTTTTTTACCCACCTCTTATCTTTTATCTATATATAAATGTGTGTATTTTTTTTTTTTTTGTTGTTGTATACTTTTGCACTATTTTCACCATGCGGAGTAGCTCCCCAAATTTTGTTGTGTGTGTAACATACAAAGACAATAAAGTCTATTTCTATATTTCTATATTCTAGTGTCATCAAAAGTTCTAGATACTTAACAAAAAAGTCAAACATTTCAAAACACTTGAAACTCGCACAGTATCATCGGCAGGGCCTTAAAATAAGGTAGATGCGAAAACAAGGTGAAAATTGTGAAAATATCATAGTATAGCACGTCGTCAAAAATTCTAGAAATTTACCAAAAAACGCCTTACGATAGCCTTATGTCGGGCAAAAGGTCAAAAATTTCAAAACACTCGAAACTCGCACAGTATCATCGGCAGGGCCTTAAAATAGGGTAGGTGCGAAAATAAGGTGAAAATAGTGAAAATATCATTGTATAGCATGTCGTCAAAAATTCTCGAAATTTACCAAAAAATGCCTTACTATAGCCTTATGTCGACCAAAATGTCAAACATTTCAAAACACTCGAAACTCGCACAGTATCATCGGCAGGTCCTTAAAATAAGGTAGATGCGAAAACAAGGTGAAAAAAGTGAAAATATCATAATATAGCACGTCTTCAAGATTTATAGAAATTTACCAAAAAACGCCTTACGATAGCCTTATGTCGGGCAAAAGGTCAAAAATTTCAAAACACTCGAAACTCGCACAGTATCATCGGCAGGGCCTTAAAATAGGGTAGGTGCGAAAATAAGGTGAAAATAGTGAAAATATCATTGTATAGCATGTCGTCAAAAATTCTCGAAATTTACCAAAAAATGCCTTACTATAGCCTTATGTCGACCAAAACGTCAAACATTTCAAAACACTCGAAACTCGCACAGAATCATGGGCAGAGCTTTAAAATAGGGTAGATGCCAAAGTAAGTTGAAAAAAGTGAAAATGTCATAGTATAGCATGTCGTCAAAAATTATAGAAATTCACCAAAAAATGCCTTACTATAGCCTTATGTCGACCAAAAAGTCAAAAATTTCAAAACACTCGAAACTCGCACAGTATCATCGGCAGGGCCTTAAAATAAGGTAGATGCGAAAACAAGGTGAAAAAAGTGAAAATATCATAATATAGCACGTCTTCAAGATTTATAGAAATTTACCAAAAAATGCCTTACTATAGCCTTATGTCGGCCAAAAAGTCAAAAATTTCAAATTACTCGAAACTCGCACAGTATCATCGGCAGGGCCTTAAAATAGGGTAGGTTCGAAAATAAAGTGAAAAAAGTGAAAATATCATAGTAAAGCATGTCGTCAAAAATTATAGAAATGTACCAAAAAACGACTTACTATAGCCTTATTATGGCCAAAAAGTCAAATATTTCAAAACACTCGAAACTCGCACGGTATCATCGGCAGGGCCTTAAAATAGGGCAGGTGCAAGATAAGGTGCAAAAAGTGAAAATATCATAGTATAGCATGTCGTCAAAAATTCTCGAAATTTACCAAAAAACTACTTACTATAGCCTTATGTCGGCCAAAAAGTCAAAAATTTCAAAACACTCGAAACTCGCACAGTATCATCGGCAGGGCCTTAAAATAGGGTAGGTGCGAAAATAAGGTGAAAATATTGAAAATATCATAGTATAGCATGTCGTCAAAAATTCTCGAAATTGACAAAAAAAACGCCTTACTATAGCCTTATGTCGACCAAAAAGTCAAAAATTTCAAAACACTCGAAACTCGCACAGTATCATCTGCAGGGCCTTAAAATAGGGTAGGTTCGAAAATAAGGTGAAAAAAGTGAAAATATCATAGTATAGCATTTCGTAAAAAATTCTTGAAATTTACCAAAAAACTACTTACTATAGCCTTATTATGGCCAAAAAGTCAAACATTTCAAAACACTCGAAACCCGCACAGTATCATGGGCAGAGCTTTAAAATAGGGTAGATGCCAAAATAAGTTGAAAAAAGTGAAAATGTCATAGTATAGCACGTCTTCAAGATTTATAGAAATTTACCAAAAAATGCCTTACTATAGCCTTATGTCGGCCAAAAACTCAAAAATGTCAAAACACTCGAAACCTTCACAGCAACATTCGCAGGGCCTTAAAATAGGGTAGGTGCCAAAATAAGGTGAAAAAGGTGAAAATATCATTGTATAGCATGTCGTCAAGATTTATAAACATTTACCAAAAAATGCCTTACTATAGCCTTATGTCCGCCAAAAAGTCAAAAATGTCAAAACACTCGAAACCAGCACAGTAACATTGACAGGGCCTTAAAATAGGGTAGATGCAAAAATAAGGTGAAAAATTTGAAAAAGTCATAGTATAGGATGTCGTCAAAAATTATAGAAATTCACCGAAAAACGCCTTACTATAGCCTTATGTCGGCCAAAAAGTCAAAAATTTCATATTATTCGAAACTCGCACAGTTTCATCGGCAGGGTCTTAAAATAGGGTAGATGCCAAAACAAGGTGAAAAATGTGAAAATATCATAGTATAGCAGGTCGTCAAAAATTCTCGAAATTTACCAAAAAACTACTTACTATAGCCTTATTATGGCCAAAAAGTCAAAAATTTCAAAACACTCGAAACTCGCACAGTATCATCGGCAGGGCCTTAAAATAGGGTAGGTTCGAAAATAAGGTGAAATAGAGAAAATATCATAGTATAGCAGGTCGTCAAAAATTCTCGAAATTTACCAAAAAACTACTTACTATAGCCTTATGTCGACCAAAAAGTAAAACATTTCAAAACACTCGAAACTCGCACAGTATCATGGGCAGAGCTTTAAAATAGGGTAGATGCCAAAATAAGTTGAAAAAAGTGAAAATGTCATAGTATAGCATGTCGTCAAAAATTATAGAAATTCACCAAAAAATGCCTTACTATAGCCTTATGTCGGCCAAAAAGTCAAAAATTTCAAAACACTCGAAACTCGCACAGTATCATCGGCAGGGCCTCAAAAGAAGGTAGATGCGAAAACAAGGTGAAAAAAGTGAAAATATCATAATATAGCACGTCTTCAAGATTTATAGAAATTTACCAAAAAATGCCTTACTATAGCCTTATGTC
>JAFBJU010003755.1:0-53349 GCA_016785305.1 Colistium nudipinnis | reverse complement strand
ACGCGCTGGTCTTGGTCCTGTGTCGCTCAGACATCGCGAAATGGGTGAACTGTGAGGACACACCAAATTATTTTGCACTTTCGCCCACTTCCCGATGTCTGAGCGACACGGGACCACGACCAGTGCGTTCGGGGTCCCTGAAAACCCCCAGGTACCAACTTTCATCTTTTTAGCAGCGACCCTTCACCAAAACCCTAACCCTAATTCAACAGTTATAGGGGTTATATAAAAATTTGAAATCTCTAACGCACCACCCACCTGAGCATCACCCCTGTTGGAATACACACACGGATGCAGCACATTTCTTAGTTATTTGCAGTCATTTATTGAAAACGTAATCTCTGGTCCACAAGCCCCTGTGGATATTTATATTTGGCCCACTTGCTAAGGAAGTTGAATAGCCCTGGTATAGTGTATAAAGCTACACACACAGACACAAAATGGTTAAAACACACTCACACAGAATGTAAGAGTTCCTCTTCCCTGACCTTGTATTACATACATTTTTCTAAATGTATCTATAACTATTTCCATAATGCAGCTGCACTGCAAATGGAAAGCACAGATTACATAGTGTTCAATTCATGTGTTAACATTCCTTCAGTCATATAGTTTGCTTTAATGCAATTTCCTGAGAATAATACATCTGTGAATCCTTTGTGTGGGGTGAGCTCTTTTGAACCTACAACATTTGGGCGCCACAATAAGCATGTTTCATGCAGTTTTTGTCTAAACATAGGCTTACTTGTTAATCTGAGTCTCGTTAAACATCATGGAAACATCAACGCCGTAAAACCGGAGTCAGTAAATAGTATAAAGGTTTGTGGAAGTCAGTACCACAGTGTTGCATCAGGTCAGATGTGAATGGTGATGAGACTGACGATGAGACGGAGGAAATTAGTGGCTGAGATGCAGTTAAAGTTAAACTTGCTTTGATCAAACGCTGCTATGTCTGTTATAGGTACAGCTATACTGGCACCGTTTCCCTTCCACCTCTTGAGTCCAGAGGTTAATGGTGTCTTTATGTTGGTTTCCTGACTTAGTGTCCTATTCAAGTGTGGTGGCGATGGTAGCCCACTGAGAGTCCACTATTGTTCACAAGTAACTGTAGAACCCTTAGAGTTGAATAGTGGACCCAGACATTCTTCTGGGTCAAGGCCAAAGCGGAGAGGCCACAGGTCATATCCTTCATTAAGGATGAGCAACAGCCCATGACAACATGCCTTTAGATCCCCCACTTATGGCTTCCTTCTATGGGTATTTAGTTTCTGTTGACTCTGAATAACCTCAAGAGTCTGCGCTCCCATTACCACAGCGGACATCCCTCTCCTCGGCTTTGTTTGTCTGTGTTGTGTGTTTTATTGCAGGCCACCGACTGTGTCACCGCTGCTCTCAGATCAAACGCAACCTGCCCTGCGATATTCTGTGATCTTTGTTCATCTGATACCTCAGACGCAGGAGAGGCCTCCCACAAACACTGTTTATGCTCCGCGGTGTCATTTCATGTGTGAAAACCGCGTGTGTGAAACCGGCTCAAAGTGGGCAGTGTGTCATTTCCAGCACCTGTGTTTCAGAGCGATGAGTTTGGGAATGCCTGCATGCCTAAACAGCAAATTAGAAATAGCATTGGTGTATGGAAACGTTTTTTTTTCTCCCCGATTCAAGTTTCTGCAAACAATCTTTGGTGAAAATTTTACGAGGGGTAACAATTTACTGACTGCGCTTTGAAATTAGTCCATCTCTGTCATTACAGTGCCACAGGTTTGAACACACGGTGCAAGGTCACACTTTGATCTATTCCTCGAGCGTTTTCACGTTTGTTGATAATCTTTGATGATCATAGGATTTTTTTTTTCCGCTGAGTAATTTACCTGGAGGGATGTGGAATGTTCCGCTGTGTGTCGACACCCTGGACTCACATCTGTCTGCTTCTGTGTGTGTGCGCATGTGTGTTTTATGCCTTGTTTGCTGTTTCAGTCATCGGGGAGAGGCCTCACAATGCATTTTCTGCATTCCATTTTTGGGTGTTTTTTGCACTGGTTAGCATTAACCTTAGTATTTCAGTTTACTTCACAGTGACGTTGTCTCGTTCTCTCTGGTATTTTTTGATTGAAACTATGCAGGGATTATGTGTCCATTTTGGTCTAATTGTTGTAGTCGTCATTATGTCTGATTGTACTGAAGTACCATAAATCCACCTTTTGAGCCCCTGCTTATTGGCCTCTGGAGTGGGGCAGACTGTAGCTGGAGGCCAAAACCCTAACTTGTCTCCTTAGCTGTAGGTCCTTTGCAGAAGTAGCAAAGGATCCGTCTGCATTTGTCTTTGTAATTTTTGCCCACAGTTTGTTTTGTCTGCGTTTGTCATGTGTTTTTGTCCAGCCAACGGCTCGTTCTCGTGGTAGAGATGCTCTGTTGATTTTGGCTCTTGACATTGACAGGAAGTGGTTATGTCTATGGTAAACCGTAACGTAATCAGTACATAAAAAACAACAAAAAAACACTATGGTGTTCAAGATTCAAGCTGCCCACAGAAACCGACATTCATCATGGCTGAACTTGCAGCATTGTGGCGGTACGCTATAAAATATGAAAAACTGGCACTTTGTTAAGTAGTTAAATTACTGTGGTCAGGGAATACAGGTCAGGTGCTGTTTACCATGGCAACAGTACCCATGATCTGTTTTTAGATGGTTTATATTTTATTCTTTGTTACAGTGACTTGTATTGATTGAGAACCTTTACTACTTGCCACTGCTCCTTTTTGCTTTGGTAAGACATCCTGGAGGAATTGGAATGACATACTGTCCTATTAGCCTAGACAAAAATAGAATATTGATGCACTGAGGGTTATGCGTCCCACCCAACTCCGTTCAAATATCATAACCGAACACCTCAACGTGCAGTGCAGTTTCTATATTCACAAAGACAGATAAACCCCGCATCTTTTTTTTGCGGCATTGATAACAATGATGTGTGTGTGTGTGTGTGAGTTTGTGTGCGTGTCAGCGGGAGGGAGAGTATGAGAGAAAAACTGAGCGTGAGAAAGGCTGTTGTTGACCCAGCTGGTTTTATTTCATTCACTGTACGTTATACTGAAGTGGAGTCGGTTGCAAAGTCGGAGTGAGGCACCAGTGGAGCCATAAAGAACGGGGAGGGAAACCAAAACAACATTTGTCAGAAGGAGAGGCATTAATGGGACCACTGTAGCTTGAAGAACGTATACACTTCTAAGAATTCTAAATCGAGGTTATCTGCATACAGCACTTTTGTCAGTATTTCTTTATTATTAGTCGTCCAAGGGAGCACTTTCATAGATAATAAAGTGAAGATGGAAAATGCACGAATGTGAAATGGTCTGCACGCATACATACATATATCTACTATATGTACAGGGGGAATAGTTGTTATTAATTTTCTGTTGAATGACTTTTGAATGCCGATCAAGCTCAACCTGTTCAGTTCATTTCTCAGTCTGGTTGGTCCTAAATATATTGTTTTGAGTTTCAACACCAGCGTTCTGGTTCAGTCCGTTTTTGGTTTGGGTGGTCGCCCTATTTGGTTTAATTTCATTTAGGTTATTTTGGTTTGTTTTGCTGTGTCTTGTGTCCCGCTCTTTGAAGACATGCAGTCGCAGTCTCTCATTTAAATCTTCACAATACATGATTTGTTTGTGAGCTCATCTGAAGAGACAAATCAGAGAAGACAAAACATATGTTTCACTAAAGTGCTTTATGACCTGCTCTTAGTCATTGTAATGATTTCTGCTCTGGGGGTCCATGCACTCTGATGATGCAGGACGGAAAAGGGGTTCAATCGGTGACTGGTTGGTTTAGTCTATGCAACTTCATGGACATGACGCATACAGCGGGCTTACAACTGATCGGGGACCAGAGCTGAGAGGCAATTTTACTCGATCTGGAGTAAGCTAGTGTGAAAGCAACTTACAAATGGTTTGTAAATGAAAGCCTTTCGTGTCATCAGTTTAATGTCATATATATATATTTTTTATTAACATTTGACTTTATTTTCTTGATTTGATAGAATTGGTTTTAGATCAAATGAACACCGATTTTAGTGCTTTGAAAATGCACATTCTCATGAATTGTTTCCAAGGTGTTCCCCAGCCACGGCAGAGTGGGTTATTGTGTCAGCGGGTGAAGAAAACAGGAAACTGCAGCACAATCCTTTTGTCTTCTGAATGGGCCTTCGGCTATTTTGAACCTGTAAACTGTAGAGTTGAATGGACGGTGCATTGCTCCATGATGTGCAATGTGCCTCTATGGGAGCCAATCCTTTGTGTGTCTGTCTGGCGATGACGCAGTCTATTGTCTGGGTTTTGGATTTCCACCTGTACGTGAATGTGGAGAAAGGTCATTCAGGACTATGCCAAGAAGGCTGTGTGTTTGGAAGAAAAAGAAAAAAAAGAAAAAACACAATTAGTTCCAAAACAGGTAAAGATTAAAATGGTATTTAATAGTTATCATAGATCAAAGTAAAGAGAATATCTGAATCCATCACAGCACGCCTTAGCCATATCAAACAGCGGTTCGAAAGGAACCCCTCGGATCCAGTTAACAAAGAAATGCACCCTCGTGCATTCCATGAGGGGCGAGGAAGAGGGTCTTTTTGTTGTGGCGATAGGGGTTCATTAAAAGACGTCGGCTGTGTGTTAAAAAGAAGGTCTTTGTGCGCGGCGAGGGTCTCAATGTGGCCTTTGTCAGCGGGGCGGCCGGGATCTGCAGTCAAAGTGTGGAGGGAGAATGTATTCCGATTCTTAATCTGCCACTCTGTTGCCACTCTGGGCATATTTCAGTTTGACTAAGAGGGGAGGGTATGGAGGCATTTGCTGCCTAAGCGGGCGGTGGTATGGCTGTGTGGGTGGAGGACGTGGGACCTGGACGTCATAGCCAGATAGATGTTTGTAATCATGTTTACTAAAGCAAATATATGCTGATGGAAAGAACACTGAGAGTTTTTTTTTTTTTTTTTTTCTCATCTATTCTACTAAAGTTTGGGAACTTGGAGTGTCATGTGTGTTTACTCTCGGAACCACAGGGAGAGGTTCAGTGAAAAAATTAAAAAAGCCCTGTTTCCATTGAAATATAAACAGTGCTGCATGGTTTAGTCACTCATTAGCCACTCATCTAATAAAAGAACATGTGAATCTGTAATGCCTGAAATGAACAATTCATTTGAGCCAATGGGGCGATAGTGGCGGTGTCGCTGGCAAGTTTTTAGTCGTCTATAAAAGTTATTCTAATTGTTTTGCTTTCGCTTTTGATTAATAAGAAATGCCGTCATTGCAAGGTAACCAAATGGAAAAAAATAAAAAAGGTTAGCTTTAATTTTACATGTGAGTTTCATTTTAAAAACCACATCAAAGCAAACCGTCTCCAAGACTTTGTTTTGTGCTTTAATGAATGTCTCCAGCCATCTCCGCTGGCTTAGGGCCCTGACACCGCTGACCTGTGGGGTTGCGAAATCCCATTTGTGTCACTGCTTTCTTTGATCACGTCATGTCCACGCTGACCCCATGGGCTTTGTGTGTCCTTGTGTCATTTCTAGCACAGATCGGACTGTGACGGTGGGCGGGTTTTTTTTTTGTTTTTTTTTGTGGTATGCAGACATCCAAGGACAAATTGTCCCTGTTATTTTCTGGACCCAGCCGTTATGATGAATGGGCCTTTATGGGACACATGGCCGTCGATTATGTCTGGATGTTTGTCATGAGTCACAGGGGCCCTCGTCCCAAACATCCTCTCTGCACACCAGGCAACACCGCAGCAATCATCCGCAGACGTGCAACAGAGCTGCAGGAATAAACAGCCTGCGTATTCCCGAACCACATTTCAAACACTGGCTGTCACACCTACAGTACGCCACATTAATCCCACGGTGTCCTATGTAATGCACACACAAGAACTCTGTATCTGTATATGTAAACGTATGTTTGGTTTTCTGTAGATTTCACCTTCTATCCCTGACCTCTAATAGTCCATCTCTGACCTGTATGTTGTCCGTTTTGTGTCCGGCAGGGTGGGAAGAAGCACAGCGGCCCCTGTGGAGGAAGAGACTGCAGCGGAGGTTGCAAATGTTTCCCAGAGAAGGGGGCCAGGGTAAGTCCCAAACTCTTACAACCTTCCTAAATAGCTCTGCTACATAGGAATGTCCAACTCCATGTCTCTCTTTCTAGCTTTCTTCAACGCTGTGCTGAACAGCTCTTGGTTTTTAAACCGCCACACCAAATAAGGCCAGGGTCACACATGATGCTTTCTAATCATCCCACGCAAGTAATTCTAATATCAGTAATTAAGGAGAAGTTTAATCAGACTTTCTTCAATTGCATATTTCTTCATTTCCCTGAAAACCCAAGGAGAGCACACACATGCTGCTTTTATTTATACCATTTATCCCTCCGGGTTATCCATAGCCAATACTACATGGATGTAGTTCTTTAACAACCACAATCATGTAACGATCCTTGATTTGTGTGAGTGTAGTTGTCACCAACACAACTCATTGAAGCGTCATGTCTGATTATGGTCTGAAGGTGGTCTAAAGTTTCACAGCGATGCAACGGAAATATTTCCGATGATGTCCGTGTATGTACGGTACGGCTGAAACTCATTCGTTTGAAATACTTATCGGACAATGTCACGGCCAAAGTGATGGATTCCAAACATCCCCAATAAAAGAGCAGGTCAGGTGGGAGGGGGAGTGTGGGAGGCTCATTGGGGGAGGAAATGAATGACACAAGAAAGAGAGGGACCTGAATTTATTTTATTTTTTTAAATCCCTGAGACAGGCGTAGACTAAACATGCTGAGATAACGAGCTCTGAGTGGCTGTTGAGTTCTGCATGACTGAATGAAGTTTCTTTTGGCTTCATACATGTGCAGTCATATAGCTGTGTGATAATTATACTTATGTTCCACCTACTTAAAGTCCCATCGGGTTCAGAATCAGACGGCCAACAACTGACCACATGTGTTGTGGAGCGTTGTGAAGCTGTTGTGCAAATTCTCCATTTTCAAGGAAAAAGAGGGCAGGCATAAGCAAACAAAAATGGAAAATACAAACTGAACTTGACAATCTGTGTATACTCCCGGTGAGCGGGGAAGAAAAAATATTTTGAACTTGGGCTGCGTCAACTTCCAACATACAAGTTTCTTGTCATGTTATTGAATAGATTTGTGTTTCGGCTTTTGCGTTTTTTAAATGTGTCAATAGTAACCCCGAGGGACCTACAAAACATACCATAACATACACACAGAACACTTAGTTCTAGCTATTGTACATTTTACTGTCAAACATTCCACAACAAAATTGCCCAGTTTCCTTTGTTGCCGTTTGTTATTTGTTATCCTTAAAGAACCGCTCATTGGATCTATAAAAGTCTCCGTTTAGCTGTGTGATGTGGTAAAGTCAAGGTCAGACATTGGCTCAGAAAACGTTCCACCTTCTGGAGGAACAGCTCCAGAGGGAGCCGTTTATATAAGTACGGAGGCGAAGGCGGGATTGGTGGAGCAACTTTGCTGTTGGCGTGCAAAAAGACTTAACCAGATCAGCGCTACAGTA
Source organism: Colistium nudipinnis (assembly GCA_016785305.1). Lineage (NCBI taxonomy): Eukaryota > Metazoa > Chordata > Actinopteri > Pleuronectiformes > Rhombosoleidae > Colistium > Colistium nudipinnis. Next base: position 45,772 of record JAFBJU010003755.1, on the reverse strand, counting down.
GTCTGACCTTTGACCCGCTGAGGATACAGGCAAGCCCAATAGGAGGCCGAGAGAGGAAGTTCAACATTCCACATCAGAAGGATGGAGACAGGGTCAGCGGACCACCTTCCCCTTCCTCCCTTTTTTATCTGCATCGGCCTGATGAAGGAAAGAATGTTCAAATCATATTTGAAGATAGCGACGTTTTGTTTTTTTCATAACCCAACCACACTTTGACACTGCTTTGCTTATGAAAACAAGGGAAGATAAAAGTTAAACCCAGCTCTGGTCATAGGACCTCCATTTTTACACATCCGAGGCAAGGCAAGTTTTTATTGTGAGGCACGTTTCAACATATTTTTTTTAAAATATGTGGGGTTTACCACATCACACAGATGAGTTATACACACAGTGCTGATTTGGCTCGGTACTTCTGGCTACTGTATTTCATCCAGAGACGTTTCCGAGAAAGCCATGCGTTTTCACTTTGTCTTTACTTTTGTGTCTCAGTTTGGGTCTCTGGTGTGTTCTATTCGATAAGGGTTGTACGCGATGCTATCCAACAAAGTGCTTACCGCCTAAATGCGTCGCCCAACAGATGTGCTTGTTTGTGAATGCGATTGGAAACTAAGATGGATTACCACAGATGCGTCCGTTCCTCTGGCTCTTTTGCTTTATGTCCGCCTCCGTTCCTTCCAAGTCTTTCCCCCCGTGGAGAGTCATGGCGATGAGCGCCTTGCTGAATGAGTCAAACCGATCCTCCACAGCTGCCTGGATCTTGCTGACTTTAGACAGCTGTGGTGATGAGGTGATGGTTGGCCAAGTGGCGAATGTGTGGTCCTGTCACCATCTCGTATGGCTTCTCTGCGAAGTATAATCACCCCCTGTGCCCACCACTTTGAGACATAGGTAGGAAGAAGTTTAAAATAAATATTATAATTCCGATCAATATGTCTAATAATAATATATTCGCAGTTAATTAATCAACGACCACTTGTGTTTGAAATATGTTTGTCGTAGTGATAGTTATTGCCGCCTCTGCAGTTCGACTCCTGAATATTTTATTGACTTTCAGCATATTGTTTTGGTTTCCTGGCCCACGCCTTGACTGTTTTATTTAACGTCCACATCACTGTTGTTTTTACTGTGGGAGCGGGCAAAAACATATAAAGCCGCTGTACGCACCAGGCGTCGCATCAAAACAGACACTATATATATATATAGAGAGAGAGAGAGAGAGAGTTGGTGGCTGGTTGGCGAACATGGCAGCTAGAATCAGATACTTCCCTCGGGTGTACTCGTAAACTTTTAAGTCATAATGATATGTTGTCGTTCAATCAAAAAGATACAAAATATGTAAGATGCAATGCCGGCGGAAAGGAATCATTTCTCCTGTGGAAAAGAGGGTCACATGTGGTACCTCATGAATGAATGCTATCATTCTAATAATCACCGTGCTAATGGCATATTGATGTTGAGTGGATGGTAATCCGGACGGAGACGAGAGACAGAGCGTGAGAGAGACTGGGAGAATGAACCGGATTGTTGGGTGGCGACTGAATATGTTAATTTCATGGGTATTCGGCTTCAGAGGGAGAGCAGAGATTTGGCAAGCAGGCTCTCCGGCCCTGCCACCCACTGTCCCGGGAGGCATGCAGAAAAATATCATGCTCCCTCCGGCACTCTTTAGAAAGTCCTCATTGTTCTTCTGCAGTATACGTGGAACCGGACTCCTTCAGAGACTCGCAAATTGTCTTAAAATCGGACTAACGACGAGGGAAACCAGGCACAAAGAGAATCCGAGGTTGTTGCAAAGCATTTCAGCTTTGGAAGCCCCGGTCACAGTCGTGTGACCGAATACAGAGAGGAGAACCCCGGGTGCTGGAGAAATAGACAAGTTTGCGCGCTGAAGCGCGAAAAAGCGCGAGAAGCTAAGCCCAAGCCCCCCTGCGTCCACATCAGAGAACACGTTTAGGAGATCAATGCACTCCTTTTTTTTCGCCTTGGGTCTTTTTGGCTTCGTTTCTCAGAAAACTAGGAGTGGCGCCGGGGTGATTTCTAGAGAAATAGAAACTTTGGTGTAAAGAACGGTAGCATCCGTCCGCATGAGCTCACCGTCTCCCCTCACCCCCCATACGGCGGACATGTAGAGATAACAGCACATGGAGAGAAAGAGGGAAAGATCGTGGGGGTGTGTGTGCGTCTGTTTGTGTGTGTGTGCGTGCGTAAGTAAAAAGTGACGATTTTGTCAGCATTGCAGACACTGTGCAGATGGGAGAGATGATGGCTTCCCCACCATGGGAAAAGCTGCCACAGAACAGGAAATGACACACGTCTCAGGAAGCCCAGCACAATGACGGTCCACTGATCTTTTTTTCTTTTTTTTTAATATATGGACGGTGTCTGTTTTTTGTGGGAACAAGATCGTCGTTGTGTGTTTTTTTGGATTTCGCTATAAATGGCAAATATTTCCGAGTTCCACAAAAAACAAGCCTATGGCCTGCCTCCGCTCTGTGCTCGGTGCCTATCGTGTACTTCGTCAAGGACAGGGCGGCGGTGAGGGCACGGAGAGGAAAAGATGCTACTGGGTCAGAAGGGATGAAAGAACATGCCGCGTTCTCACGAGAGGATGCGAGCGCGAGGACTTTTTCACCCGGCTGACGTGACATGCATGCGAAGCAGACATTTAGGCCTTCGCGAAACCATCTAAAAACTGCACCTGTGTGCTCTTTTGAACCGTTTTCTAAATGTCGAGCTTAAATCTCTTTGACCTCGTCTGATTGGAGCCGCTCTTCCCTCAGCGGTCCGTCATGATCCATCTCCTGGGAGGGAAAGTAATTGTCTGAGAGCAGAGGGGGACTGATTGGCGTAGATCTGATTTGCATGCTTCATGGCCTGTTGGTTTGCACGAGGGGCTTGTTGTGGCTTCACGTGTCAGGAGTAACTCACGTATCATGGCCATTTTAGGTTCTTCATCCCAAACATGAACCTGATCTTGACTGGGCCTGTCCAAAGAAGAAATAACAACTGTGGAGTAAAAAGTTGAAAAATAAGGCATGTGTGCGCGCGCGGGTGCAGAGGAAGGGGAGGGAGGTTACAAACCCGCTGCTTTCACTCAAACCCTTGGACAGAAGGATTCTCTTTCATGGGATTGTTGGAAAGTGGAATTCAGCTGGGATCGCGAGCTGGCTTTGTCCTGCGTGGAAAAATGAAAGCCACGGAGCTGTAGGACATGTCTGGGGAGACGCTGAGACAAACAGACATTCGACAGCTGTTTGTGTGTGTGTGTGTGTGTGTGTGTGTTAATTCAACCCAATGATGTACAGTAAACCAGGCTCACGGTGGAGAGAAATGGAAGCTGTCGCTACAGGTCGGGGGTTTTAAAGACGCTGTGAGAAGCTGTTACGAAAGTGACCGCAAAGTTACGGTTGAGATGTTGAAGTCGTGCTTAGAGGAAAGAGGCGCTCTTTTAACCGTGCCCTAAAACCTCCGCACATTCTGCGCGCGGTGTGTTTCGGTTATTTGCGTGTGTCTGCTAACTGGCCATTCAAATCCACTACAAAAAGACAGGTCTTAGTTGAGGGACGACAAACACGCCAGTCGACACCACTGTGCAGCTCCCCAGGTCACACCATATTACTCCAATGACATAGTCGCCCGTCTCTCAATTGTCAGAAACACTTTTCCTCTTCCCTTTCAGTTTTTTTCTGGAATGATCAAATCCAAGTTTAACCGACCGTCCTGCACCAAACTGTGCCTGGGCCTATAGAGCCAGGAAAAGTGGCTCCATCTCACATTTTTAAAATTACGGCCGCTCTGTAGGCACAAGAGGGCCATTGTTGGTGCGGACAAAGGAGCATCTCTTTTTAAGAGACGCACACGCACTCACACACACACACACACACACACTATTACGCTCACATATATACCCAGACGCCGTAAATGGGTACACGTTACGTCGTAATAAAGGGTTTCAACCCTCCAAGAGCATATTGCACATTTTCTTAAAAAGCCTCACCAACAGCCACTGTTTCATCATAACTCGGCCAACTTAACTAAGAGGAGTAATGTCTTTTAAATGTTGCGTCCGGTAATTTATTCAGCACAAAACGGGCAACACAGGAGAAAAAATGTGTGCGAAACGGATTAAACACTGCTTATAGCTGACAAACATGCGGCGTTTAATCCATTTCTCGCCATTTTTTTCCCTGCCCATGTCTGGCTGATTTACTGGTTTACTGTCGTACTGTAACACAGTTATCCCGCAGATGAGGCCCAACGTGTATTCCAATAGCCAACAAAAGTTTTTTTTGTGAGGTAACAAGGGTGTGTTAAAAAGAAAAACAAGTATTTATTGATGGCTCCAGTGGATTTTTTGAGTGTAGGGTTACCTTGGCTTCTCTGTCTCGCACGGTCTTCTTTGGTTTTTGGGAAGTTTACTCTGGGGGGCGGGAGGAAAGTTTGGTTTGAAAAGATACATTTCGTAAGCCTTGGCTTTCTCGTTACCTTGAAAGGGATAATCCTAGTAAGTAGTTAGAGATACTCTTTATTTTTGATTTGAACGGATTAGTTGCAGTCGTTCGGTAGTTCTGAGTTTCTTCGGCCTCGTTTGTATTTTGGTGGTAGACGCCGGCCTTGTGGTTTATCATCGGTAACCTTCGGTTATCATAGGCCTGAGCACATGGCTAAATGAACAGAAATCAAGATAGAATAATTGTCTGCTTCATTTTATGGCTGAGGGACAGTAGCCCTATGTGACTCAGTCTCTGAGAAATTTGGCATTAAGCTCCTTTTGTTTCCTTTCTGGTCTCCATGGAAACCTTATGTTTCCATTTCAATCCATCTCCCCGCCCACTGAAAAACACATACATGTAATGTTTCCCGCATTAATCATGTAGTCTATATTCTCACAATAGGCAATTCGGCAAAATAAGATGTTGACGCCTTTCCCCCTCGGAAATGTTTGCGTTTGATTTACAGACTGCAGTCAGGAAATGTTATGGTCGACAAAGAGGATCCTTTAGAGCTGTAGGAAAAATGTGACCGGAGTTTTGGGTCACCACAGCAACAGCATGTGTTCCCCATCAGTCCCTGTTGTGAAATCTACAACGGGGGCCGAATCCTGAGGAAACAATCTGATCCCCTCGAAATCCTCTCATTTTTGTTCCACATTTATGAGAAAGACCTCTTTCAGTGCAGCCTTTTTATTCTCAGAAGCAGAAATCAGATCTGTTGGAGTAAGTGGCTTAGTATTGCATAAGTTGATCACTTTGGAAATGTTCTGTATTATGTGACTTCATTTCTTCTATTCTTTTTCCACATAACATAAGGGCACGGTGAAACACCCTCAGCTGTTCACATTTGCATCAAAGTGGAACTAACGTGACTAACGTAGATTATATTCTCAAGATAATTGCCTCATTCATGTGAGTTTCAAACCACATACGCGATTGGACCTTTGCCCTGATTTGCTCCGTTGTTATAGGAATGTTTATGCCATCTGGGATCGCAGTGGGTGTTGCATCCTCATGTGGGAAAATGGAAAAACTCTTCCAGGCTGGCTAAAGTTGAGTGTGGGCAGGGCCAGCTGGATGAGTCAGAGGGTGCAGAGAGAGAGAACCTCGGGATTATATGGGAATCCCTGACACTAATGGGACTGGCTGAAGTCCACGTTAAAAAGGGCCGCAGCTTGGTATTTGAATTTAAATATACATTTTTTTTACAAACATGGGCCTTCCCATGGCTTCGTAGTTTATTGTTTTTATTTGTCAAAGGGATTGTAATGAAGCGCTAAGTACATAAACCGCATAATTAGTAATTAATGCATTTAAAAAATAATAACAATTTCGGACATGCAATCTAAGCCAGTAGAGCATTAATATGACCTTAGATTAAGTCTTGGTGGAATCAATTAACTGTTTCTCTGTATAACTTCATCAGAGTTGTTGGAGCCTCAGGTCATAACACCATGATATTAGTTTATTTAAACATTTTCATCTATTTAAAAAGTGAAAAGTCTATGGATCAGTCAATTCATCAGTTCAACGCCAAAGCCGCCGTTGTTATCTCTGGCGATATCAAAGTAGAAATCTTAATAAAGAGAAACATGTGTAAAGTAAATGTACAAAGGCACGTAAGCACACTTGCCCATGGCTCCTACGTAAGCGTACATATCTTTGTGCCCAGGGGTGTGATGCACAATGTCGGAGAACAGCTTTGTTTAGGGAATTGAGTTTTATTTGGGGGGCTTTTATAAACAGAAGGACGCAGCGCTCCGGGCGATTCCGCTGTATGAAAGGTGTGCGTTATATCACCATGATAAATGTAACAGTGGGATTATTGGGGCCACACACCCTCGATTGGCCTCGTTCCACACAGACCTTTACTCAGACTCGCGCCGACACAAGATATTACTAGGCAGGTGGCTGGTCTCTGAGGTGAGGCCAACACCTCATTGAGACTGTGCACCACGTCTCGCTCGTTCTCAGATACACACTGGCCGCAGCTGTGACCTGTTTAGACACACATGTGCTTGGGCCGCGGACTCGGGATGTCTCATTCTTCTCGCATGAGGCCATAGCACAGGTGTCGGGCCCCAGAGACCCTTGGGATAGCCGGAGGTGCAAGCTGTTCTGTCCTCAGCGTGGGAGCCCCTCTCCCCCCGCCCCCCTCCCAAGTCTAGATCTTCATCGCACACTCAAAAATACTCATGCAACTTGTGTCTCTAATTTTCTTCCTCTCTCTCTCTCTCTCTCTCTCTCTCTCACACACACACACACACACAGATTAGTCTTACCACTGGTCATTATCAGCCCCTTCTCCTTGGTCTGAGTGCTGTCGGATCTGTCGGAGCAAAAACATGTCACGTGCGTGCAGAAATTTGCCCCCCGAGCCTAAACACGTTGATTCTAATGTAAACTCGTCTCGGAGCAGCCGAACGACGGTGTGCAGAACGGCCAAACAAAGAGCAGCAGACCTCCACCAGGAACAAAGCCAGTGACACCAAATGACTTATGTTTGTCTGACTGTCATCCATTTTCATCCCCTCACTTAATCTCCACACACACACACACACACACACACACAGATTAGTCTTACCACTGGTCATTATCAGCCCCTTCTCCTTGGTCTGAGTGCTGTCGGATCTGTCGGAGCAAAAACATGTCACGTGCGTGCAGAAATTTGCCCCCCGAGCCTAAACACGTTGATTCTAATGTAAACTCGTCTCGGAGCAGCCGAACGACGGTGTGCAGAACGGCCAAACAAAGAGCAGCAGACCTCCACCAGGAACAAAGCCAGTGACACCAAATGACTTATGTTTGTCTGACTGTCATCCATTTTCATCCCCTCACTTAATCTCGCACCCTTTGCACATGAGTAATCTGAAGCAGATGAGTCTCAGGAGCTTGTTATTTTGCAGCGAGAGAACGGGAGAGTTCAAGTGATATTTCCACAAATCTGGCTGAAGGCGTGTCCCCAGGGCAACGCTGCATTTAGTACTTTCTTCCTCCCTTCATTCGGTACCACTGCTTGATATGCATCGTGGTCATGGAGTTGGACATTTTCTTCAGTCAGGGGTTTCAGAACGCTGACCTCCCTGACTCCAGCCAGGAGATTTAAACACACTCTAATAGATATCTAAACATCATCCACAGATCTTTATTTATCCTGCCTAAGTCCTCCTCAGGGCATCCACTCGAGGACCCTCTTGTTCCCCGGTCGGAGCCTCTAAGTCTTTTACCCTAACCTCTTATTCCAGGGGAGCTGATCCCCGTTTTCCCCGCGGGGCATCATGTGGGAAGGCTGTGGATCCTCAGGAAATTAGTCCCAAGAAAAGTGTGTCCAAGAAAAATATTTGATCCGGGTCACAGAGATGTGGGACCCCATCAACCGAAGCATCTGAGTGTGATACGGGACTCACAAAGAGACATGTAGTGTTTACATTGTTGGCCCTTCCTTTTCAGCCCTTTATTTGTTGCTTAGTTTCCTTTTCCCCACTTCCTTCTTCTATTCTTCATTGATTAATGTTCCTTTATGCCCATTCGTGGTGCTTCTTGTCCCACAACGATGACGTCAGAGGATAAAGTTACCTCCACACAGCATCGGTCCTTCCTCACCGGAACACTCTCTGTTTAGATTCCAGTATTATGTTTGATGAGATACAGTATATACAGCCAACGGAGGAGCATGTCACGTGGCACTGTAGGAATTCGCTTTGTTTGCAGCAGAAATAAATTAAAAGTAAATACAGAGCTGAGTATGTGTGTGTGTCCCGTAGACAGGGGGTATTCATTAGCAAAGATCGGTTATGACTAGTTGTATTTGATGGCCCAGTTTTTCAGTTGCACCAAAGTTAATATTTTCCTTCATTTTGTCTATTGTTACTTCATTTCTTTCTATTCCGGCCCTTGTTATCATTGAATTCAAGCAGTAATCAGTATCTAATTCCAATTCTTGAGTTAAAAATTCCCCACAATGTCCTCTAAACCCCAATTTTCCTTTCGGACAGACTGGAATAACAGAGGGCGCTTCCGGCCAGTTGTTTATAAAGAATATTTTATTTCTCTCTCAGGGTCAGAGGTTTGTGCACTGGGCTGTGCGTTCCCATCCTGTTGTTGGTCCTTCCCAAACCGTCCACCCAAGGGGATAGTCTGGGCCCAGATGAAATTTATGGTGTCAGACCGGGGACCTTTTAATAGATCTATGATTCAGGAATGAGAAATGCAAACACACCCACGTACACATAAAGGGGGGGACCAGGGTTACTGCAATCATCCTCTCTCAAAAGCAGGGATTTTCTCAGAAACGAGGGTGCGATGTCATGTAAAAATATACATTTCTGAAATATGTTTAACTGCATGTAAGGGAACTTGGTTGTAATTAACAACATAAGTTATTCCTTTGGCTGCAAAAGATGGACCTGGAACATCCTGTTGTCAGTGATGCATGATGTATGAATGAAAGGGTTAATCCTTGGGGGGAAAACATATTTGGTAGAGCAATAAGAAAGACAGTGTCCATAAATATATATAGTATAGTATAGTATGGTGTATGAAGTCTTATGTTTACCTGCTGTGTTGATATTCGTAGCAACTGTTTTTGTTTGACTTGTTCCAGAAACTCTTTTTTGTCCTGCCAGCCGCCAATCATCCCACACCTTAACATCAGTAACTTTGTTCACCTGGCTGATGTGTGTGCTGGGGGTGGGGTGTGGGAGTTGGTTATACTCCGAAGTGAGGTGAGAAGGGGTCAGATGAAAAGCAGACTCCAGATTCCAGAGGAGGATTGGCAGTGCTAGTTTTTTTATTGCTTTTGTTTCGTGTGTGTGTGCGTGTGTCTCTGTGTGTGTGTGTGTGTGTGTGTGTTTGTGCGTACGTGCATGCCTGCCTGCCTTACCTTGTGTCTGCACACTGGGGTTGGACTTGGGGAGAGTAGTGGTCAGCTGTAATCACAGCCCCGGCCTGCTTCACTCACTTCTCCTGCCCCTGTGGCTTTAGTGGATTTGACTGCTGATGGATGCCTCATCGTATGCCATTACAACGCTCACGAGACTCGAGGCTGAAGGTATGACGGCAGGAAAAAAAGAAAGTAAAATAAAGGAGAACAGACAGCTACAGTTCCAACGAGAGGAGCACGTGTTTCTGAGCTTCATAATCTGGTAAAGTCATGAGCGCCCTTCAAAGACAGAGAGGAACCCAGACCTTAAACGGCACGCGCATGTTAGTGTGTCCAAGGCTTGTTGTGTCTCCGCATTCTTTTCTTTTTTTTTTTTTTTTTACATTTTGTCATTTTTCATGCTGTTCTAACTTTATATCAACGTTTCTTAACCCCTTCACAATTTCTACCTCTGGCTCATTTGTCGGATGTTGGTTTGTCTTTGCCCAGCAGAGACAGGAAGGGGGAGAATGCAGACAGACAAGGGAGGCCTTGAAGGGATGCGAGGAAGTGCCGTGTGGAAGTTGTGTGAGCCGATAAGAAGCGGGAGTGTAGGGGTATGACGGCAGTGAAGCGGCGGACGACTGGAAATTAAAGCGTGGGGAGGACCGGAGATAGATTTAGCTCAGGATAGAGTACATGGAAGAGTGGGTGATGATTAGTGACGGAACAGAGGGATATGGTACATGGAACAGGTGTGCCACTGACATCCGTATACCCAAATCCAACCGCTGATGCTACATTCTTCCAAAGTTACACATAAACCTGCTCTTTGTGTAACTTTGTGTAACGCAGTGTAGCTGTTGTTTTCTTACAAGACACCTCAGCTACAACAACAGTCTGGTGTTTATCAGGCTTGTGTTCAAGTCATGCAGAACGATAGTTAGAAGTGAACATACTGTACCCTGCATGGGGTTGTAGACAAGGATCTCGTATACAGTTTGTACGCACACACACACACACACACACAGAGAGTTAATTTCAGTTAAAAAAAACATTTAAAATCGACCGTTTAGAGGCCGCCTCTCTGTCACTGTGTATTTTACTTCCCGCTCTCTGTGAATTATTGGAAAATAAATACAGAACCTTTTGTTTTAAATAACGACACAGATTAACTAATAGCCATTAAAAGAATGGGCATTTCCAGATGTTTTCGTGTGGGGGCAGAGCTCAGCTTGCTTCACTCATTTATAGCGAAACACATCGTAACATCGATGAGATGAATTAGCACAAAAAGGTCTGAACCGTTATTTATGGTTTCCCGGATAATAGATTGAAGTCTCCCTCTTATTCATTCACATTGTCTCATCAACTATTAAATTGAAATTCGGAACAGACATTAACGCATCATCTAGGGACTAACGGCATCGGGTCACAATTTCACCTCATTCAATACTTGGCTTTATCACCAAATACTACAGCACAACTATGTTAATCAGGCCTGGCTGCACTCTTTGTTTAGTGCTCATTAGGGAAAGTGAGCATTTATAAAGTGCAGCATGCTAAAAAAAAAGGCATGTATTATACCTGCTAAACATTGGCATGTCGTAAGAGCCTGCTATCAATTAGCTCCAAAAAAAACAGCTTATAACTAAAAGGCCTTAGAGACGTGGGCATAAACTATATAATCCTGAAAACCTTAATCCTGACAATATTGATAATATTGTCTTAGCCAGGGCTGCTTTTATTTGTAAATGTAAAAAAAGAGACACAACGCAGTTTAACGGTCCCGCTACCCTTATGGAGTGTGAGTTGTTTTGACAGGACTGTTGTCCGCCTGCTGTCGGCACTGTAGGCAGCAGCTGCAGGCTCGAGATTGAGGTGAAACAAAACGCACACCCCCTGTTCCAGAAAGCCATCCATTGCTTTGTTCTTGTTTAATAAAACACACAAACATGTACACAGGCGGAATAAGTGCACGGGCATTCAGCTATCATTTATACTCGGCTTTAACGCGCAGAATCTGCATCTGATTTGTCTGCGAGCTGGTTTAAATTGTTATTTGACATTGTTTGGCCTCCCCGCAGTTTTATTAATTCCTTCAAGACCCTTGGCTCCAGCTTCTTATAACAAGGCCCGAAAGCATCTCTCTCTGGGGACAAACAACATCCCTGAGTTTGTAGGTTCTCACAGGAACACTGTCGGGCCCCCAAAACCTCAGAGGCCATGGCTTATTGACCCCATAAACTCCCAGACCATACACACACACACCCAATTCCCATGGTATCTTTGTCGAATTATTTTTTTGTTTCCTCACCTATTCCCTGCCTCCCCCCTCGAGTATCTCCCCCAGGCCCCGGCCACGTGAGTGACAGAACCAGAAGCTGAGAAACATTGGAGTGTGTGCGTTTGTGTGCGTGTTTAACGCACCAGTTTTCTGTCACACTGAGGGACTCAATAATAGTTCACTTAAAGCCCCTTGTCCTCAGACACCCCGCCTGCACCGAACTTGTACTCAATATTTATGACTATTCTGTATATGTTTAGAAGTGTTGCAGAGGGATGGTTTGTCAAGCAGAAACATGCCTCGTTCACCACCAGACTCACATTTTCCTCGCCAGCCTTTTTACTCTCTATCATCATAGAACTGTCCCTTATTTAAATGTTATATATTTATCCTCTCTAAACTGCTTCTCAAACAGGTTTCGCTCGTTGATGGTGTCTTTTTTTCAATTGTAACTGTTACATCTTGTGTCGTGTTTTCGGTGTGCGATTGGGTCATAGAGGGCTATGTATTGCATGAAGTATCAATTTATAAGCAAAACTTAATTTGCCACTAAGAATTTATACTTTTCTGTGTTCTGTCCCTTAGATGTAATAGAAAATGAAAAAGAACTTCAGTCAGTCCAGTGATACTGAAATATTTCCTGTTGAGGTGAAAATCTCTGGATTTACACCCCTCCAGTCTGATGTCTGTCAAGTTTTTATCACCCAACACTGAACATGTGCAAGTACACTGTGTTGCCACTAGAGGGCAGTAGAGAACGAGCATAGCCGAAAGAACAGATTAAACTAGAAAAAGTGAAGTCTATGTCTCCCCCTTGTGATGCAAAAACTAAAACGAACATTTTATTTTATGTTAGAAATGTTGCGTCTTATGTTGCATTGTTGTGATACTTTGCCTCTCAACCTTGAATAGCATATGCACAATTGTTTTCTCCTTCCTTCTTCTAATTCCTCTATTCTTGTCAGGTAAGTCAGGTAAAACACTTGAGTTTATTGAAGTGGTGTTACTACGAATCTGGACGAATTTTGTTAAATTTGTACCCCTCGCGACAATATTGATATTGACACACATTTTTCATCCATTTTTCTTTTATTCAAAATATCAGGGTCAACCAGGACCTCTCGGTTCTCAGGGACCGCAGGGGCCTCAGGGGAGACCAGGTGATCCAGGAATCGAAGGACCAAAGGGTCAAAAAGGCGATGGCGGCCCTGGTGGCATCATAGGTCCTAAAGGCAGTGTGGTAAAACATCCTTCTCTTATTCAAAATAATACTACATCATGAAGTTTTTTTTTTTTTAAAAAGGGTGATTCTTGCTGCTCCACAGGGACAGACCGGTGTTCCTGGGTTCTCTGGAAACGATGGCATACCTGTGAGTCCATCTGTCAGTCTGGCTGTCCTGTCATTGATTCACATTGATCCTATGTGCGATGTGACTATTTTGATGTCACGTTCACTCCGCAGGGACATCCGGGACAAGCCGGGCCCAGGGGTAAGCCCGGCGCAGACGGCTGTAACGGGACAAAGGGAGAATCAGGTTTCCCTGGACTGCCCGGTTATAATGGCTCACCTGGGTTTCCTGTAAGTGTTACTCCAAACCTGCCTGGATCCTGGTTTGTAAAACTAATTGAGGTCTAACTTCCTGACCACTGCTCCCTGTACGTTTGCTTCCACCCCTAAGGGACAAGCGGGCTGGAAGGGAGCGAAGGGAGACTCCCTGGACATAAGTGTGTACATGGAGCGCTTCAGGGTGAGGAACGCGACTTTACACCTAATATTACTTTAGTTCGGAAGGATAGCAGGCTCCATGAAATTGCATTCATACCTTGGTATAGCTGCAAGAAAATGCTATAGATGGTAGTAACTTCTGCAAACATCCACCCTCAGGGAGATCCAGGCACACCAGGGACCCATGGAATATTTGTAAGACAAATTTAATTCATTTAATAATCTGAAACGTTCCTTTCTTCAATTACATTATCTGACTTTCTTTTTATTTTTTCAGGGGCCGACAGGAAACCCTGGCTGGCAGGGTAACAGAGGCTTCCAAGGACCCAAGGTAAATGTTTCCTTTATTATATATTATGTAATATTATATTATAAGTAGTGACGCTTCTATCAATCTATTGTGATCCAAAGTGCTCATCAAGATCCTTTTTTTTTTCATCTGAAAGGGTCCCCCAGGGCCTCCAGGTCCACGAGGAGCAAAGGTAATGTACCAATAATAAATATAATGTAACATACTTCAGATTTGCTGTCTAACGTTGCCAATATTGCATACAAAATGCTTCTGTCATGTGTGTGAGCTGTAGCAAAAAGAACATGTGAAAAGTAACTTCCGTTTTTTGTTCTTTTCTGTGCAGGGCACTATGACCAAAGTGATTAAAGGAACCAAAGGAGAACAAGTGAGTGTCCCCGATTGCCAAATGCACAAATATTTTTTATGTAATCTCAGAAGTTGCATGAGAATCCATTCAGTTGCAGATGTGAACTTTCCCATGAACTGATATTCAGTGGTGGAATGTGACTGAGTGCATTTACTCAAGTACTGTTCAAGTGCAGTTTTGAGAACGAAATTGTTCCATTGAATGCCATTTCAAATAAACTCACTGCACCTTTTCGATAGATTATACATAAAACCACATGAGATACAAAATATAAGTTCAGTATTGTCCAACCATTATAACCATTGTGACAAACGACCCAATATCCATGTAGCTGGGGACCCTTGTCACAGACACTTGTACGTATGTGTTCTATCATTATCACTGAAGAGACATTTCCCTGCTTAACATTTCTCATGTGCCCGGACATTTATCTTGTTACCATTTGGTTCATGAGGAACCCAACTCAAAGGCTGGGGCCTTTTACAAGAAGCTGTCAAATCATAATCTGTAGGAGCTTTGCTTTTGCCATGTACAGCAGTAAAGTGTTCCTTATTATGTATCGAGCCATTTCCTAATTGTCAGTCACAGCAGTACATTTTCAGCAGTTGTACTACCTCTGACTTTTTCTTATACGGGGATTTTTAAATGTATCGTGGGATTGGTACTTTGTGCTTTAGTAGAACATCTGGGTAGCTGACGGTTATTTGTTTGTCTCTGAGCTGCTGACTTTTGTTGCACTTCCTGCCACAGGGGGACATCGGACCTCCAGGACTGCCCGGAAACTCCACTCATCCACATTCCCTGCCCCCCTACGGTCCACCGGTGTGTACAGCAGCAACCTGTGCTCATCTTTATACTTTACTCTGCTGTAATGACCTCTAAAACAGATGGCCTCTGAAATAATACATGTAAACAGAAGCGATACGCTTGTTGAATTCTCGACCCTGTTTATTTAAGGGACCCCGTGGCGAACAAGGTCTGAAAGGAGAACAAGGAGATCAGGTATGTCAGCAGTCACTGGCGATCACACATTCACACTTACACAGCATGTCACCTATTGGATTTTATTTTAATTTGTCGATTTCAGGCGGACAACAAGGGAGAGACTGGTATAATGGGTCTCCCTGGATCACGGGTTAGTACGGTCTCATTTCGGCACATTTCAACAAAATGCCATCCATAGGTTAATGTTTATTTCATGCTATTTTTCCGATGGTGTTCTAGGGTCCATCTGGTGCAGATGGTAGTCCTGGACCGAGGGTATGTTTGTGTAAAAGATGAGTATATTGTATCCTTGTATTGTCATCTATAAAATGACATGGGATTTTATAACCTGTGGAAACTATCTCTCAGGGGGATCTTGGCGAAACAGGATCAACAGGCAGAGATGGACCTAAGGTGAGACTGAATCTAAATTGGAAAAGGGAGAAAACTTTCGATCTTTTGTCGCAATTTATATATTTTTTTATTTGTATTTTTATCTTTCAGAAAGCCAGTTGCTAAAATGTATGTGGTTCTGGTTCAGGAGTAACATGTCTACAGTATACTGTACACATATTGCATTGCTTCTAATTAGCCAATAGGCATAGTGGAGGCCCAGAGTCAATATGTACATAACTGGTCAATTTTAAATTGTTAATGTATTGACCAATAATGGCTTGAAATGGGTTGAGATTTCACAGAGATTTACAGTAAATATTCAGTATAATTCCGAGAATTCCATAGCCTTGCTGCCTCACTCCCAAAAATGAGCAACAACAAAACTGGTCAAAGTGAATCTATTCACAGAGAAGTGAAACAAGCCAAGAAATCAAAAGAGAAATAATGAGAACAAGGTTTTGATCAGTTAGATCTAGATTACAGCATCATATTTGCTGTGGACATTTGAAAGTGTTGCAGTGTCCACATCCAGCATGTGACCTCACCTCGCCGCATCCCGTCTTTACGCTCAAGTCCCACATTTAAGTGACATGTGAAACTGAAACCACTGACTCTCCAAGCGTGACAGGAAGTTATTTTTTTTTGTTCCAGGGAGAAAGAGGTGAACCAGGAGAGCTGATTTCATCCGGATCCTTTTGGCCTTGGTCTTCTACAGGCAAGTTGATTGTCATTGCCTATGTCCGGCAACAGAGAAGAGGAAATGGAGACTGACCATAGACTCTACATAAATATAGACAAAACTTCTGGGCCTGAAGAATTTGGCCAATGCGGTAGTGCCGAGAACCTGTATATTGCTTGGAAGAAAAAAAATAAACATAGTCAACATAGATCTGATGGTGTTTATTTGAATTCGTAGCGTCGGTTTTTTGACCTTGAGGAACAGTGGAGCTGCTTGTCCCACAGAGATGTCCTGTCACACAGGTGGAGACAGGCAACTGGTTGAACCAAAACAAATGAATGACTTAAAAATGATTGATTGTGGGGATAAATTAGGTGTCTATGTGATATATGCGGGGAAACGATTTGTTTGTACTTGACAAACACATAAAATGTAATGAGTATATTCAAATGAAGCTAAAACAGCTTAGACTACATTGAGAGACCTTCACCTGTAATCTGCTTGATAGCTCTGTGGATTAAAGCAACACAGATTTACGAATGGAAGTTGAGGTTTGTTGTTTGACAAATTCTAACAAATGTTTTTCCTATTGCTTCCATTTGATAGGTGGTTTAGCCGGCCCCCCTGGTGAGCAGGGACCACTTGGAGACAGGGGCCCAATAGGAGATCAAGGGTTGCTTGGGCCCCCTGGACATCCTGCCTTCTATACGCAACAACACGGTCTGAATGGAGCTCAACAGAAAACATTCATGCACACTTTACTTAAAACTGTAGCTGTAGCCTTTTGATTGAGAGCCTGTCATTATGAAACACATCAATTAAGGCTTTGTTTATTTTGTTGATGTAGGAAGTTTCACATGATACAAAATTTCGCCTCATTTTAGATAAATGACAAAAAATAAAATGCCCCTTTCATTTCCTTTTGCGTCAGGGTTTGACTTCTTTGGGCCATTTGGTATCAAGGGGGAGCAAGGAGAGACGGGTCAACAAGGGGAACCAGGGATTCCTGCCATCATTGAAGGGTCCTCAGGCATTGTTGGGCGCCCAGGGGCCAGGGGCCCTCCAGGACCTAAAGGATCATGTGAGATACTGAGATAATTTAATATTACATATCCCCTTGTGTTCTCCTTTAAAAAATAAAAAAAATAAATTACTTTAACCTTATTTTTGTTTGTCCGTAGGGTCTGAGTTCTTCAAAGGGGCTCCAGGCGGGAGAGGAAGGCCTGGCAATGCAGGCTTTAAAGGAAACCAAGGTGCTGATTGTGAACACTGTGGTTCATTCTAAAGACGACTGTTGACATCAAGATGTGAATCAGTGGTTAAAAACACAGTATTGCGCTCTCTTTCTATTTGTCCGAGATAGGAACATATGTTCAGTTCATTCAGCAAAGACACTTACTTATGGGCCATGTTTTAACCTGTGGGTGCCTTTTTGTGTACGTTAAGGTGACCATGGAGAATGTCAGTGCACCGTTATCAACCCACAAACGGGACCACCCGGCCCTGCTGGGGAAGCTGGTGATGTTGGGATGACTGGAGAGTTTGGTCAGGAGGGTGATGTCGGTGGCCCAGGTCTCCAAGGCGACGATGGGTTCCCTGTAAGAAGAAAAAAGAAAACAATAATCGATATATTTCTTCTATTATTTATTTTAAGCCCATCTATGTTGTCTTTTAGGGCATTCCTGGTTTTGATGGGGCTTCGGGTGCAAAGGGGCAAAAGGGAGCTGCAAGTGTGGCATCACAGAAAGGTGCAGTGTGCATCAGATCGGCAGCAGGGTTACATGTGGGACAGTGTAGAGTGACCTCTATGTGTGCCTTTTATGTGTGCATGTGTGCCGTATCCATGTGTGTATGATCTCCCCAGGATATCCTGGAGATGCGGGGGATCCCGGACAAGATGGTGAGTCAGGAGCGCCAGGTGCTCAAGGCCCAAACGGCTTGCCTGGTTTCCCTGGGAACCAAGGTCCTCCGGTGAGTCCATCGTGCCATTCTGTGATATTCCTTTTTGCCTCCATGCTCATTGCCGAAAGTGACGGAATCCTGCATCATAGTAATGGCCGAGCTGGTTCATGTCAACAGGGGGAAGGTCCCTGGGTAGCGCGTGGAGACAAAGGTTTCCCGGGTCTACCTGGTCGCCCCGGTGCAGTCGGGCTGAGGGGAGAACCAGGCACCATCTTTGGGGCCCTCAAAGGCCAGCGTGGTTTACCCGGAGATGATGGCCTTTCGGGCTTTGATGGAATTCCAGGAACGCCTGGCGGCCCAGGTGAGGGGCAGTGGTCTGCTGTCTTTCCCTCAGTTATTTAACCGTGATTTGTTTTTGCTCATTCTCCTTCGAGGCTTTGTCCCTACTTGGGGGTTTTGTTGCTGTTTTCACTCTAAATGATTAATTGTTTACCAGACCAATTTAATACAAAGCAGTCAAGCGGGAATGAACATTAATGGCTTGTGATTAAAAGAAAAAAAAAAAAGGAGGAAGCATGATGAGGATATGTTGCTAATTTATTGTACTTCTCATTCTTCGCCTAATGTTGTCTCCTTGATGCAGGGTCTGCATCCCTCAAACCAGCTGCAGCTGAGCTTGTTTGAGATAATGCTTATGCTTTTGAATAACTCTGTTTCCGAATGCCTCTCTCTTTCATTCTCTCATTTGCAACTGAAAGGCGGCTGTAGTCCAACAGGAGATGACGGACAGGTGGATGTAACAGGTAGCTGGTATAATAAGGTTTTCACCTCATGGCTCCCTTTATAACAGCTCTCATATAACAGCTTTGCCGTAAGAGGATTTAATTGCGCGCATGATGACTTTTATTTAATTGATCACAATTAACGTTGTTAATTAACGTAAATATGTTTTTGTATTGAAGCTAATGTAATGATAATGCTGTTGAAAAACAACCCAATGCTGGGCAGCAAAGATCCCTTTCACAGATACAGACCAAATTTTACACGGAAACACTAACATTTGCAACCATTATATTGCCCTGAAAACTGTTAATGAATTTTATTTCAGGCCCTTGCAATACAATTCCAGGACCTCCTGGAGTGCCTGGCCTTCCAGGCCCAAGTGGAACACCAGGTTTCCCAGGTAAAACAGCACAGACTATTGCTTTACATTGCCTGCAGGTTAATAGTTTTTAGTAACTTTTCACGTTATTTATAACTTGTGAACCATCAGGTCTTGCAGGTCATAAAGGACCACAGGGTCAATTTGGTGAACATGGAGAGAAAGGAGAAACAGGAGATCCAGGCATAGGCGGCCGCACTGGACCACCAGGTAAGGAATGACAAGAAAAGCATTGGTCAGTAGACTCGCATCTGATCCTTAACTTGAAGATTTTTTGTCGTGATTATTTTTATTTCATTGACCATTATTGTTATCCAACAAAGGTTTTGCTGGCCCCCGTGGAGACCTGGGATTTCCTGGCACCAAAGGTTCAGTCGGAGACCCTGGTTTGTCTGGTATACCTGGCCGGCACGGGGCACAGGGTGAGAAGGGTTTTCACGGAGAGATAATAGGAGCATCACCTGGAGCCCGTGGTGACCTGGGACTGCCTGGGTTCCAAGGAAATCAAGGCCAGGCTGGGGATTCAGGAGAGCCAGGCTATCCAGGTAAGCCATGTTTTTAACTGTGTCCTTTTTTATGTCCAAACTCAATGGTTTGTTTGACCAAACCTGTCTCACTTTGCCGTCTTACCTTACTTTCAGTATAAAGGATTCCAGAGTCATTTTCCAAATTTTGTTCTTCCCTTTAAACAAGGAATGGCCGGCATGCCTGGTATGATTGGCTTCAAAGGAAACAGTGGCCCCAATGGACTGCAGGGAGAAGAAGGGAGGCCCGGACCGGCGGGCAAGAATGGCTACCCTGGTGACCCAGGGCAAGCAGGTCCAGCTGGTTCTCGTGGTGCTGCTGGACAGCCAGGTTAGACCAACACACCAACACAAACACCTGAGGAAAATGTTCTTTTTCACCATCTGATATTTCTGTTCCTTGTGTTGCATCGTCCCGCGCCACAGGTTTCACTGGAGAGAGGGGAACTGAAGGAGAACCAGGCCCTCCAGGTCCATTCGGGTTAAAAGGTGTCCCCGGTGAATACGGTAATGACGGTGTCTTTGGAGAGTATGGCTCACCGGGTAACCCAGGACAGCCAGGTTTAGATGGACGCCCAGGAGTCCCAGGAATGAAGGGTTTGTTCTGCAGATATTCAAAAATCTTAATCCACTCCTTACTCATCAGAGTAAAATAATGTTTAATGAAAAAAGCTTTCTTGATTTACTTCTGAATTCTGTTGGACCTTCTCTTTCCCAGGATACAAAGGTTCTCCCGGTATGTCTGGTTTTGAGGGGAAATGGGGTAATCAAGGGGTGAAGGGCTTCAGCGGACACAGAGGAGAGCCTGGAGTGCCGGGTTTTGCTGGCTCAAAAGGAGGGACGGGTCAAACCGGAGAGAAGGGTGCGACTGTTTTTAATCCCAGTTTGTGCTGTTCTGCTGAGACCTCCACAAAACACTTAAATCTCTTACACCCTCCTTCTTCACCATTGTCTTACAGGTGACCGTGGTCTGAGGGGGCCCCCTGGAGAGAAGCCTCAAATCCCTGCACAGATAATGGTTGACATGAAGGGTACCAAGGGAGACTGTGGAAATCTAGGAAATCAAGGTTTCATCGGTCCGAGAGGTGCGGTGCTGTTCCCTGTCATCAGTAGTACCTTTCCCTCTCATCCTCCCAGTCCTCACATCTCACTCTTTCCTGCAGGTATTAAGGGTTTACCCGGTGTGCCTGGTAGAGGGGGAACTCACGGTTCGCCTGGAGACCCCAGCAATGATAAAGGACGACATGGAGATCCAGGGGCACAGGGGCTCCCCGGGATAAAAGGAATGCCAGGCCCAACTGGGAATCGAGGAATAACTGGTTTTGAAGGAATGCTTGGCAACAAGGTGAGCACAGCCATGCTGCTGAAAATTGTGAATGTGACATAAATTGATCAGGTTACCAGAGGCATGACTCCAATCGAACATTGCTCTGTAGGGGGGGGATGTGAATCTGCCATCATGACTTCTGTCATATGTCATCATTTTTGTAGTTTTACCATTGTTTTAGAGAAAAACATGTTCAATACATTTAATCACATTTCAGGAAAAAGTGATATATACATATCACCAATGTGTTTGTTAAATGCTCATTTGTTGCTTTTCAGGGAATAAAAGGAAGCCATGGTGCCTATGGGGCCTCCGGAGACCTAGGAAAGAAGGGAGTCAAAGGTACGGCCTGCTACTTAAACTCCAGAATACATGGGATGTAAATGCCAGTTTAAAAGTCTTGAACACAATTTAAATTGTTAGTAAATTTTGGATTACTATCACAGGAGATAAAGGCCATCGTATTGACTTTCCTGGACCTACCGGATTGAGAGGAGAGGATGGTTTTGAAGGAGAGCTGGGTAAATACTTAGACCGCTTTTGTGGCTTCCCCTCTGTTGGTGATCAGCACCAGCTATCAGTCTCTTATTTGGCTTATATGAAATGTTTGATAACCCCCTCACAGGTCAAAAAGGCTTAACTGGATTTCCTGGGGAAAGGGGTACTGCTGGGTTTGATGGCATTGAAGGGAAAAGGGGGGAGCCCGGTGAACCAGGAATATTAGGAAACTCAGGTAAGATATTGCATTTATTTCCTTATCCTGCACATTTCTGGTTAAGTTTGACACATTAATCCAAGGTTATGAACTGTAGTAGAATGACATTGTAACCACCCTGAGAGTTTGTTTTTGCAGGCTCAGATGGGCAGTCTGGTACTCCTGGTAACCAAGGTCTAAAGGGCTTTCCTGGAACTCCTGGAAAAGACGGACACCCCGGCTTTCCAGGCTTCCCTGGGAACAGAGGTGCCCTCATTTTCTTTTTTCTTTTTAATCTAAATATGTGTCATGTCACCCACTGTATTGCACCATCTTATCTTTGAAAATGTGCACAGGCTTCCCTGGCCTGAAGGGTCTCTATGGATTACATGGACTGAAAGGACAAAAGGGTATCCCAGGAACATCAGGTATTTACCCACATTATAAAGATTCCTGGAACTTTCTTACTGTGTAATCAGGTCCT
The DNA here is from genome assembly GCA_016785305.1 of Colistium nudipinnis. Lineage (NCBI taxonomy): Eukaryota > Metazoa > Chordata > Actinopteri > Pleuronectiformes > Rhombosoleidae > Colistium > Colistium nudipinnis. Next base: position 23,594 of record JAFBJU010003755.1, on the reverse strand, counting down.
ATCTGAACTCAGTCATTCATGACAAGCTTTAAATATTTCGCATTCGAGATATCTTTGTGAGACATAAATAAAACCATATCTATTTAACCACCATTGTTGTTTAGTCATAAATGTTCAGAACAGGTATGTCTCTGTCTTGTAAAGATGTCAGAAATGATGTGTTTTTTTTCTGAACATATTATTATCAGGTCTGGATATCGTTGGACCAGCTGGGGATCCAGGAACCAAAGGAGAGAGGGGAGAGAGCGGTGACCCTAACAATCAGCCGGGTTTTCCTGGCACAGAGGGTTTGAAAGGCTTCAAAGGACCTCTGGGTTAGCCACCACTTCTCTAACTTCACAGGGCCAACGTTAGACCAGGGCCCTTCAGCCTGCTGAGATCTCACCAAGAGAACTAGTTATGCATAGCAACACATCATGTATTTTGTAGTCTGGCATAACCATTTTGAGACAGAACAATCCTATGCTTCATTTGTTCAGGTGACCAAGGTCTACCAGGGCCACCAGGATTCCGTGGGCCCATAGGACCAAATGGGAGCCCAGACAGACCAGGGCCCGCTGGGGATCCTGGCTTTAAAGGAACTCAAGGGTTACAAGGTGGGAAAAGGAACGGGAAACTGTTGCTGAAGGAAATACGCTTTTCTTTTTTCTTTTTTTTTCTTGATTGACTGAAAGTAGATCAATATCTATGATTAATTTTACTACTCAATTCAAAATGTCAATTAGCTATTTATTATATGTAAATGATTTGTTTCCCAGGTTTCCCTGGACCCAGAGGATATCCTGGCGTGGATGCCCCCCCTGGAGAAAAGGGTGTACTGGGATTAAATGGATATCCTGGAATCCCTGGTAGGAAAGGATTCAAAGGAGATCAAGGTTCCTATGGATACAGGGGGCCTAATGGTGTTTCTGGGAAGAGAGGTATGGATTACATTTTTAAAGATTATACCAGAAATTACCACTCTACAGTGTGTTACAATGTTTTTTTATAAAAGTTCTGAAGATTAATAACACAAGGTTGTGACCGGTATCTACCATTTGGACAATGTATTGTATAATGATTTTTAGTTGGAATAAATGGTAAGTAAACATATATTGTAATCTGGAATCAATGCCAAAATATAATTCTCATGCTTGTACTGATTTATTCACCACTTCTTGAGGGCTTTTATTATTTTAGTGTTTTTTTATATTTAATATTTGAGTGAACTGTATTGGCATTAGAACAATCCTTACAAGAAATGTGTTTACTATGGGCTCAAAAATCTTCCTTTTTGAACTAATTTTGCAGGAAAGAAAATGATATATACTATAATATTTTACACCATGCAAGATTTTTAATTACTAGGGTAAGAAAATAAGTACCAGCAATTGTCAATTAAAAAGTGATATATCCACCAAAATATTGAAAAGGTCCTAATACCACAAATAAACTTAAATTAACTTTGAGGTACCAGAGATGGTGGCACAAAATTAGAGTTTGTTGTTAAGTAAAATATTAATTTGGTACATTCTTTGCACAGTCTTTACATGCTTTTGTCTGACAGGGGTGAAAGGAGCGCAAGGATTGATGGGAGTACCTGGTTCATCTGGTGTAAAGGGAGAAAGAGGACCAGTTGGTCCAAAAGGAAACAGTGGAGCGCCAGGTAAATAATGCACTAGTATAACCACTGGTCACCAGATATGATATATGCTCAGTATGTGGTCCCTCTTTGTCATGGTCTCTAATCCACCCAATCGCTGCTGCAGGTTTCCGTGGGTACCCAGGCAACCAGGGACCACTTCCAATTCCCATAAGAACTCCAGGAGAGAGGGGACTTCAAGGACCGAGTGGTATCCAAGGACCAGGAGGGGTGAGAGGAGAAACGGGGCCACAGGGTCCTCCTGGGGATGCAGGTTATTATTATTTTTTGTATAGTTGAGAAGCCCAGAGTGAAATGACCTGCTCAGCAATATCAACATAAGCTCTCTAAACTCTCCAGGTTTCGTTGGACCCTATGGGCAGAAGGGCATGCCGGGGATCGGTGGTACACCAGGAACATCTGGATTCCGTGGAGAGTTCGGACAAACAGGCCACCCCGGTCTGCAAGGCATGGAAGGTGCGTCTGACACTGTGGGGCAGTTTAGGATTAGGTTCATAACTCTGGATTAAAGGATTTAAAGTGGGTGGAGTATAACGCAGGGAACAAGTTACCAAGATATTTTTTAGATTTTAATATTTTGTGAGAGTTGTTTTAGTGAACAACCATTAAGCTCTTTGCTGAAAATAATTTGATTTAATATTATCTTATTGTCTTACAAGAGGCATTTGCCCGAGTTAAAAGGGCAAGCATGAAAGACTTGAACTGACACAACTGTGAAAACATTCTTTTTTCAGATACATTTAAGTTTGGGTTAAATTTGAAGGATAATTAGCTGACTTGGCAAAACACAGTTCTAGACTCCGGTTTGCTCAATAGGTAACCGAGGTACCCCTGGGATACCCGGGTTACCCGGTATGCCTGGTCGCAGTGTCAGCGTGGGATATTTACTGGTGAAACACAGCCAGTCCGACCAGACGCCCATGTGTCCTGTGGGCATGTCGAAGCTGTGGAACGGCTACAGCCTGCTGTACCTCGAAGGCCAGGAAAAAGCCCACAACCAGGACCTTGGTAAGTGAGATTGCACCAATAGCTTTACAGTATGTTAATATGCTCAGCAAGTAGCTTGTTCAAATTCCGTCTGGCAGATTAGAGTCTGTTCATTTGTTCACTCTGTAGACACATGCCAATGTGAGTGTGTTATTACTCGATCAGCTGAGTATCTCCAGATCTCCTAACTACTCTGACAATTTTGAGCACTTTTAAATACCATACTCTAGGTTTTATCAGGAGGAATGACGAATCCTTGTTGTCACAAATAAGAAGAGTCCTTGTTGTGTTGTGCAAGTTACAAAATGCACCCTTGCCCAGCTCTCAGGGGCTTTTACTGCTCGATCTGGTGGGATTCGTAATTCATGTTGGATACTGTTAGCCAACATTATGATAGAATATCAATATTGCTAAACCACTCCACTTGTTTTTCTCCACTTTTGCAACAGTTATTCTAGATTATAGCATTTATTAATATGCCATAATTGTGGCTGATTAGAAATATTACACAGGGTCACTGTAAACTGGACTCACACTAAATTATTTGTTAAATTCTTCGATTAAATCACAATTGAATTATTTTAGTTTTCTTTTAATTTCTGATCCTTATGCCTCTATGCTGGCAACAACCCATTTTTGAGAAGAATTGTGTTTCCAGCTATTCCATCCACACTTATGCACATAGGTACTTAAGTTGGTCCTATTCTCATGAGCACACTATTTTCTAATTTGGCACATAGGTCGAGGGGACACATGTGCTTGATCATATCTCAAGAATTAATACCTTGGAACAACATTTCAGACACATGTCTCATTGTTATTTATAAGGCTCCTCTAAATCACGTTTGTTGTATGCTGAAGTATACGTGTTTGAGATGTTGCCACTGGAATACTTTGTTCCATTTATTGTGAAATGATGATATGATTTATGTATACGTTACAAGTAGTTTAGTTTAATTGAATGAAATGTGTTATGTGAATAAACTTGCCTTGTAGTTTTGTACAAGTGTGATGTATTGTTTATCCCGTTCAGGTTTGGCCGGTTCCTGCCTCCCACGGTTCAGCACCATGCCCTTCCTGTACTGTAACCCCGGGGACATTTGTTACTATGCCAGTAGAAATGATAAGTCCTACTGGTTGTCCACCACTGCTCCGATTCCAATGATGCCTGTGGAAGAGGGGGAGATCAAACCGTACATCAGCCGCTGCTCAGTTTGCGAAGCTCCCTCGGTTGCCATCGCAGTCCACAGCCAGGACATCACCATCCCCCAGTGTCCTGCGGGCTGGCGCAGTCTGTGGATCGGCTACTCCTACCTCATGGTGAGTACTGCTCTCATTTCGGGAGTCATGGGATTGGATGATTTGCTTCGTGCCGCAATTTAAATTCGTCATGATGTCATTGTCGATATGATTGCCAGGACTAGAGACACTGAGACTTATGACTTAAATCAGAGATGTTTTTCTTTTTTAATAAAAATAGTAGTAGGAACTTAACACAACATTAAATGCCAAGGAGCCGTTGTTTCTTTTGCGAAGAGATCACAACTTCCCCTCTTTGGCTCTTTCATGGCAAAAACTAAACACTCCCCGAGAGCCCCGCTTACTAATTTACGCAATGTTGCACTCTAAAATCAAAAGCTGACAATAATTATAGAAGTCAAATTTTTGGTAATGTCAACATCTCTGTTTCTCAATAGTTTCCAGGTTCCCTAGACCATAGCCTTCTAATTCCTGCTGAACATAAATCTTACTTTTTTGAATGGACAAATAACTTTCCCTAGAAGATCTGACCACTGTTATCTTTTTTTTTTCAACCATCCTTACTTAGACAGGAGTAACTGTTGCTCTTATTGGGCTGTTTGTGCAGCAATGTTGATGCAAATGTAAGCATCACCAGAGATTTCTAGAAAAATTCTAATGTAATCAAAAGGTAAAGTGAACATTTGGCCTCTTGCCTGTTCCCCCTCTCGCCTCCACAGCATACATCAGCGGGAAACGAAGGCGGAGGCCAGTCCTTGTCGTCGCCCGGCTCCTGCCTGGAGGACTTCCGCACAACGCCGTTCATCGAGTGCAACGGGGCCAAAGGGACGTGCCACTACTTCGCCAACAAGCAGAGCTTCTGGTTGACCTCCATTGACCAGCCGTTCCACGCAGATCCTTCATCAGAGACGCTCAAAGCAGGCCAGCTCCTGTCGCGCATCAGCCGCTGCCAGGTCTGCATGAAGAACTTGTGAACGTGTCCACAGTGAAGCGGACAGAGAGTGATTGGTCCACAGACGGCGCTCAAGTTTTATCTCCTCATCCTACGTAGTAAACCAAACCAAGGGGGATCTGAAATATTGACTTAGATCAATGTACATGGGAATGAAACTTTCTTCTGAATCCACAGAGCTCAGTTACACAGTGACTACTAGTCATTGAGGTTTGTATAAAACGTCCAAACTGTAGATAGATCAGGAGAAGCCCCTTAATGAAGCTGACAGCATTTCTTGGTATAGTATTTTATGTTCAGTGTGGATTGGTGCTTACCGTTTAACTTATTACCTCGGCTTTTACGACACAGATCAGAGGCCGTACACTACAGCTGAACCAAAGATGCCCGTGTGCATGCACTGCTTCCGTTCCTCCGGACGTTTTTATACTTTCGGGTATTCTGCCCACCATAAAGCCACTAACCCTGCTTATCAGCCATTTGAAGAGAGCCTCAATAGTTGGTTGATCATATTATACTCAGTTTATTCCATTGCTTCTAAAAAGCATTTTGTTTAACAGTTCTCTCAAGCTGTTTACTTGTTTTATGCATTTATCCATTTTTGCAAAGTAATTTCATAGACCATATGTTCACACAATGCACTGATTCGCTTTGTATTTATACCAGCTGAATGGACTTGACCCCCTTTCCCTGAGAAGTATATCTTATCTAACATTACTCACGTCACAGTTGTTTTCCTTTACAAATCTGCTAATTATTGAACTGCTCCAAGCGGCCAACAGGACAGAATGTAAACAAACCTGGATCAAAGGTCCAACTGTACCAAATACTTGCTCTGGTCACCGTTCCTGGGTTAGGGTATTTCCACCAATTGATAAAGTAGCTTCAATGTTTCACTTCATCTAGATCCACTTGTTTGGAAATAAACAGTTTGATTAGAATGGAAAAAATAATGACATTTGTTTTGATAGTAATGCAACGATGGTAATGTTCATGACATGACAGTCATTGGCTTTAAAGATGCAAAATAAAACATTTTATTGGGGGAGCGCATGTAAAAGTTTAACAGGGGCATTTAGTATTTACACTTATTATAAAGTTCCAAAAGCGGCAATAAAATATAAACATCTGTATCAAAGATAATAACAAGATTGACGTGGAGAAAAGCGTGATTCATGAAAAACCTTACAACATAAACAGTGAATTGTGCATTTCAACTAACAATTAGTGCTGTGAAATTCAAATTTAAAAAAATAGCAGTGGTAGACTAGTTGTGTATTATTTGCCCACAGACACATTTTTGGGATACAAGTGCAACTTCAGTCAGTAGGGTGGGCGATTTCAAATCATAGAGTGATAACACAACACTCTCATTTCCTACCCTATATAGGAAATGTCTCCTACGTAAGTATTCATCACTTGGAGGTCATTGGTGCTATAGGATCTCAGTCGAGGAAAATAAGTGGATCCCTCACAGTGTGTGTTAAGTGCTCAGACCAACCTGTTGATTGTCCTTTGTTAAAAACAAGTCTCTGCTCGTGGCAGCCTCTCCTCCTCCTCCTCTTTTATTTTTTGCAGATTCTAGCAGCAGCTAGATTGGGCCCGCTTGCTGCTGGCCCCCCTGCACTCCTCCAGGTCAACTGTAGGATACTCGCTGTTCTCGTTTCTTTTCCTCAGGATGGAGGGCAGCACCAGGTCGAACAATGTCTCAAACAAAGTGTCCACATTGTAGCCCGTCTTGGCACTTGTCTCAAAGCACATCGTCCCTGCAGGCAGGCTGCTCTCTTCCTCCAGGCCCTTGTAGCGCAGTATTCTGCCGTAGAGAGCCATCGCATCCTCGTGGGTAACCTGTCTGTGAAGGATCAACCCGGAGAGGGATGCGGGGGAGGCCGGGGGTGTGGGCAGTACCTGCGGTTCTGTCCCGTCCCCATCATACTCGGTTTGATCCTCGGAGACTCCGCCGGAGTCCTGGGACAGATGGGCTTTGGGGTCCGTGAGATCGGCCTTGTTGCCCACTACGGCGTAGATGCAGTCATGGTTAGCAGTATCGGTCAGGGACAGGAAGCGCTCCTCCAGCTCTGCTAGGCTTTGCCAGTTGGTGACATCGTAGGTGAGGATGACAGCGGAGGCACCTCGACAGTACATGGAGCCCAGCCCGTGGAACTGCTCACGACCTGAGGGGACAGAGAGGTCAACAGTGTCTTATTAAAGCGACTCAACTCGAACCCCATACACAAATTGTGTGAACGGCAGAATTGTGATAGACGGTCAGGAGTTTGAGCACAGAAACAGCCTGTGTTGTTGAAATATGCATGATCCTTGAAAGGCAACATTGTGTGTTAAAACGTTTCCACTGGGGGCATCTCTTGGTTGCCAGTTTAGTGGGCATGCTTAGCTAATGCAGTGTGATAGGCCCCTTTTTCCACAGTGGATATTTCAACGTGTATGTAGAGTTCAACAGTAGAAAAAAAAATGTCTGAAATTCCATTAAGCTACTTCAATTTTGCTGTCCCGGTCACCGGGACGCTTTAACTGAATAAAGCCATTGTTAAGGTTGCTGTTGAATTAGGTGGTAGAAGCTGGGGCCAAGTATTTTTTGGCATTTAAAAAAAAAATTGAATAACAGGTGTTGATTCATTTTAACTGTCCGTCGACTACAACACAAATACCTCCTGGAATACGTAGTATTTATGGTAGGAAGCTATTTTTTATATGTACTATTAGCTGAAGTGACAAAAAAAACCCCACCAGAGTAACCGCATTAACTATCGTGAACCTGGAAAGTACGATTGGGGGGGAAAAAAAGGTTAAATCATGAGGAGTCAGGTCTTCCGGTCATAACCTTGTCATGTGATATTTAAGAGGAACAGGGTAAAATAAAACGCCCATTTGCTGCATCGAGCTTTGAAAGTAAACTGGGGGCATCATCAGCGGGGAATTAAGTAAGAGACGACTGGGTTTCTACCTAATAGAACTTATAATACACCCATTATAACTGACCACTGTTTCAAAGCTTTATGATCTATATTACTAGTTATTCAAATGACTCTGGACTGATCTGGCATTTCTCCACCACTATAAACTAGATAAAACGAACGCTACAGCACCCTGTCAGAGGTCACAGAGTTGGGGAGCACGGACAGGAAATGGCTTACTTGTGACATGGGCGGCCTTGCCTTATCTCTGTAGCTCAACAACTCTGCTTTTGTGAAGTGAGTATTTTCCTAAGCGGAGTTACGGTCATTCTAGTTGACACAATCCGGGGAAAGCAGCTCAGTTATGTGCTTATTCATCAGCAGTGATGAATCATTGTTGTTACAGCCAGTAGAAATATCCTACGTTGTTGATTAAGAGACAATAAATCTAAAGACCGCTGGGCCCTCGTGATTCATGGGGTTGTGCAAGGACATAAGTGTCTGTGTGATATATATATATATATATATATACTGTATATACTGTATATATATATATATACATACATACACACATGCATACACACATAGTATACGCAACACTTGCTTTACAATTTACCAGAGCCAAGAGTAATGTCTCAATGCGTATTTTCTCAGAGTCTGACAGGCTGCCAGAAACAGAATGCATCAATTTAGAATAATTAAATAACAAAAGCTGACATCAGATTGCCCGATCTATTAGTAGACTGACCATAGTTGTTTATTTCATTTATTCAATAGATGATTTAACCATCTTGTGCTGTGTGCTCATTTTTTTGTGTGTGCTGTGTTGTGTTGCTGTAAGTCAGTTTCTGTATGATTAATTGTAACAAGCCAAATTTGGTTTCAAAGTGAATCCAAAGCTTAAACATTGGTTATAAATACTTACATGAAAGTTGAATATTTGCCCAAGAGGCCTGTCCCCAATTGTCACTTGAGTAACAAAAGCAAACAACTTCGACGATCCCAGCTATTATCGTCAAAACTATGTGTCACCGTGCAAAGATTAAGAGATCTATTCCAGAGTAGTTTTTAAGGGTCGTTGGCCGGCTTTGTAATAATCAAATGCTGTTGCATACATACATGTTACAGGGCTAGATGTTTATGGGAATAAAGAAGCGATGCCTCAGCAGAGTTGGGCGCCCACGAGCCAGGCTGCATGTACACACGCTGAGCAGTCACATGTCAATGATTGCCTCAGGTGGTGGAATCACGCGTCAGCAGGTAAACACAGTTGGAGAAAAACTAACAAGAGGATACTGGTTGCGACTTTCAAATGAACAGTGGGAAAGTGTGAAGGAAGTAGGTTTTACCAGCCGTGTCCCATATAGAGATATTATAGGGTCCCCACTGCTTGAGGAAGAAAGCCCCTCCGACGGTGCTGACGGTGTCTTTGAACTTCCTCTCCGTGTACCTGTGGAGAAGAGACGTTTTCCCCACGTTCATGTCTCCTAGCAGCACCACCTTGACGTCGGGCTTCTTCATCTTCGACACCTCGCGCATGATGATGATGATGCTCGCTCGGTGAGCCGACTCGTTTTTTCCCTTTTTAAATCTCTTTGACGTAGACAATAAACACGATCTACTTCGAGAAACAAATTTCAGTGTTCACGCAGAGCCCTCTGACAAACGCCATTTTGTGTGTCCGGCATTGGATTTGTGACTACGTGAGTGTGCAGTGTTGTCTTATTCTCTGATCTGCTGCCTGACTCTGAACTTCGAAAAGTTACTGAGGTGAAACAGGAAGTAGGTGAAGAGCTGAGGGGTTTGGGGTCAACTTTTACCCTCGGTAATGTCTGTCAGGTGCGCCTGCTCGCAGGCTCTGCGCTCTATCACACTTGAAATGGTTTTACTTTTCATTGTTAAGCACTTTGTGGCATCTTTAGAGGTAAACGTTTACTTATTTACATTCCAAAATATAGTTTAGGCAATTGCACAAGAAAACTCCATGCAAATAATTTCTAATCCAATAGGTCTAATGAAGAGGGGAAGGATACTCTATGTACACAATTTAACCAAACCTGAACGCAATCTTGTCATGTTTTGTACCTTTAAGGCTAAACTTTGGGGATGAATATATCCTATGAGCCTTATTTGTAATATTCGCTCATGCGGATAACTAAGTTAACAGGCTCTTAAAAGCCGTGATGACAGAAATAATGAAATATAGTTATCTCACACGATGGAATTAAGTTTTGAGACAGGCCTAAAAGTTGTTATCTATTTGAGATCATACTGTCAGGCAAGAGTGTTGACTAAGAGTTAATATTATTAACTTGTTTGTTGACTGGGATGTCTAAAAGGTAATACGTGATTAAGTGGCAAGAAACAAAATGCAGCAAATGCCTCATTTGGAAACCCTCGTTTTCATTCTCCGTAGAGAAAAGCGTGCAATTATGATAATTCTTGCGGAACACATCTATGGAGCCAGAATCGGGTCATAATTCGCACTCCATACACATCCAGAATCCAGCCCGTGGATTGTAGGTTACTGGTTACTCGATGAGATCATTCAGTGTCATTGTGTGCAGCCAGTGTGCACACAGGCCGTTGGAGGAAATGCACCAGTGGCTGCTGCTCGTGTGTTGACTTTGGCCTCCAGGGATACAGGGATGACCGAGGAGGCATTAAAGGCATCATAAAGCCTTCTCTTCCTGTATCGCTGCTGCGGGCTCTGAACGCCTCATGATCAGGACCGTGTGGTGTGCACGGCTGTCAGCGTGGGCGCGCAGCTCTAGCCTGGGTAAGGACAAGTGTTGTGTGTCGGTGTCTGCAGTTACACATAAGAAAACATGACAACATGCCTCAGCACTCTCAGATGCTTGCGTTTCCCCTGATAACACTGGCGCTGTCGGTTATCGCCACACTGGTTTGTTTCAACAACGAAGGTAAACTGAAATACTTTTTTTTTTTCATAACGTTTTATTTCATTGAAACGTCCATGTTTTTGGTAACGTTAGCTTAGCTTATTACGCTCTTAGCGCCCGTCCACATGTCTCCGTGTTGGTTGGGTTTGCAAACGCAGGGTCCCTAGGACCATGCAGACACCCGAGCCTAGTTGGTGAAGTGGCCTGCTTACAGGACCGATCCGAGGTCAGTTTCGAAATGTACCCAAATGAAGTTAGGGTGCGAGAAGAGCTTGGGAAACCGACCCCCAGTCAGTTTAACTCCAGAGTACATGGAGACGCATTTTTGCTAACTACGTACAAGGATAAACATAGACGGTCAGGTTGTAGCTAGCACACGGAGAGTAGATTTGTACATGTTATTGGAAATGGTTCCTGAATTGGAAAGTAGTAGTAGTATTATTATTATAAACGAGTCCCCCACAAGTGGACGTGAGCAGCACACCCCGCCAGCTGTCGTTGTTGTGGTCCGGGGGAGCAGCGCCCCGCGGCTCTGATGCAGCTCAGAGCAAAGAACCAGACGTCCGTCCTAATCCGCAGTGTCAACTCCTCTATCCATCCGCGCCGCTGCTCGGATCCGCCATGCAAGTGAACACAACGCGGGGCTTCCTGTGGTCGGACGTGGAGACCAGGACCCTGCTGAACATCTGGGGGGAGCAGGACATCCAGACAGCGCTGGATGGGAACTTCCGAAACAGCTTCGTGTACCGCGACGTCTCCCGGAGGCTGGGAGCCATGGGCTTCGAGAGGACGCCGGAGCAATGCAGGGTGCGCATCAAAAGCCTCAAGAGACAGTACCTGTTGGCGAAGGAGGGCAATCTGCGGAACAACGGGCAGTACCACAAGATATGCAAGTTTTACGACACCATGGAGAGGATCCTGAGCAACCGGCCCGCCCTCGACCCTCAGGAGTTCCTAGACGGCGGGACGGGGGGAGAGGAGGCCGGGGATGGCCTGGAGGAGGATGGAGAGGATGCTCAAGACGCTTACTCAGAGAGCACAGGGGAGTGTCCCTATCCCGCGGAGACTGAAGTGAAGCTGGAATATCCAACCGTTCCCATCCCCATTCCAATTAAAGTCACAGTGGGAAACAGCAGTAAGTGCCCCTCTCCGTCGTGATTATGTGACTGCCTGTGCTCAGAGCTGCATCTCATAACGTCTCCTCTCCACTCAAGGCACGTCAGTGAGACCACCCAACAGCGGTCAGCCGGCCGCCAATCTGTCGGCCAGAGCGCCCAAGCGGCCGAGGAAGAGGCGCACAAACTTCCCCATGGAGAAACTGATGGAGCAGTTCCTGGAGCAGAGCGCCCAGGCCGAGGACAGCTTCTACCGGATGGAGGAGCAGCGCCTGCAGGCAGAGGAGCACCGCCGGGAGGCCGAACACACCAGGGAGCTGCACATGCTGCAGATGCTCGCACAGATGTTCTCCAGCGTCTCCTCCGCCAGATCCGGCTCTGCGGCCACTTCCTCCAAAACCCCTGCCGCTGCTGCCCGCACCACCGCGTTCTCCAGCACCTCCCCGTCGTGTACACGTGGCCAGTCCAGCCATCTCAGACGCCCCTCACCCCAGACAGACTGTTTCAATCGGCAGAGTCAACTGTTGGACCCAGATCCCCAGGAATTAGGTATTGGCTTTGGTGTCGTGTGTGTAGCCTGAAGGTGGGATGTGTGAAGAGGAAATGGAAATGACTGCCATATCGGCTGTCATGTGGAGGCTCAGTGATGAAGCAGTCACCCCAGGGTTCACTTGTTAATTTATCTTCATTTGCCATACATTATCATCTTGGTTTTAGTTGTGTATTATTTGTCTTTGTCGTTGTTTTTGTGTCCATGCAAGGTAGAAACACACATTAGATGCTCACTCAGACCTATCAAATATTTCATCCACACTTAAAAAAGAACTCTTACTTTATTTCCTCAGTGTTTGAACGCTACTACAGCCTGGGGACTAAGTCACACAGAGGCATGGATGATGACATTACCTCACTAGTTAAGAGCATAGTCCCTCCACTCACATCCAAAAAGCACAAGGGACAGGATGGACGTATTGGGATCATTGGAGGATGCCAAGAGTATGTGACACAACAGTATAAACAGCATCCACCACACATGTTTAATCTGTTAGTCTAATTTGTATTTCTTCTCGTCTTCAACCCCTAAAGCTATACTGGAGCGCCGTACTTTGCCGCCATCTCTGCATTGAAAGTGGTAAATAATAATTCTGAAAGATTGCGTTTAATTGAACGTTTATTTTGTTGCCATGACAGTGCCTTTTTTTCTTGTCCCCAGGGGGCCGACTTGTCTCATGTGTTCTGCACCAAAGATGCTGCAACTGTAATCAAATCATACAGTCCTGAGCTCATAGTTCACCCTGTTCTGTAAGTACAGGATTTGAATCTGACACTATGAAAAATTATTCAAGCAACCGTGTGTATTTATTATGATCTATTTGATGTCATCACAAACACTTTGCGATTGTAGTACCTCAGTAATTAAAACTTAAGAAATGTTTTATCACATTGTTTATTTATCATTCATACCACATTTGAGCATTACCAGAGTAACCCAAAGTGATGAGTATATTATATTATCATTATGCCTCATCAGAATTTTTGTAGACATTTATCATGAGTAATGTTCATTGTAATTGTCATCACAAAGTGACAGAATAGGTGAATTCCTTATGACTCTCGTGAAAAACATCACAATTGCATTGTGTGCGTTTATGATTGCCACGGTTGCAGAGTTGATCAACAGAACAAGGATTATTTTTATACCAAGGAATAAAACAATAATAATAATAACCTATGGTAATAAGAACATAACTTGCCCATTTATGTGTCTGTTCAAACACATCTATTACGCCTTTGTTAATTATTTGTGTGTCCGTGTACCAAGGGACAGCCCTAATGCTGTGGAAGAGATTGAAAAGTGGCTACCAAGACTGCATGGCCTTGTGGTTGGACCAGGTCTAGGGAGAGAAGACTCGTTACTGAAAACGGCGAAGGCACGTGGAGTATTTTCCCTCTCCCTTACACCCAAAACAATCTCTTAAGGTTAACTACTACAAACCATAGTCATTGTTAGAGAATATACAGTGAGGACTTTGAATTGTATGTGTGTGAGCAGCTCTGAGACTGTAAAAGAGGCAAATCTCATACTGCGGGTTCCATCTTTCTTGGATGCAGATATTTTGAGTTTGAATTCATCCATCTTTTTCCTTCTTCTGCTGCTTTTTGTTGGCACTAGCAGACAACTGTTATGTGCATAACAACCACTTCTATCTCACTGAAACTGCGTTATCGTAACATAAACAATTGCAGCCCAAAGGTTATGTGCTGTACATAGTCTGATATTTAATTGTACATTTACTTTTTTGTTTCTGTCTTATAGGTTGTGATAGAGAAGACTAAAGCAAGAGACATCCCTATAGTCATTGATGCAGTAAGCGTTGATAAAATCAAATTCCAGAAGTTGAATTGATGGGCTTTCATTATGCGAAGCAATACACAGTCACTAATTATGTGCTTTTTTCGTTTGATATCAACAGGATGGATTATGGCTCGTGACGCAGCAACCGTCTGTTATTCATGGGTACCAAAAGGGTATCCTCACACCTAACTTCATGGAGTTTACCCGACTATATGAGGCATTGGTAAGTCTTTCAGCAGAGTCCAGGCAGTCACCAATTTAAGTCCCTCAACATATGATTCTATGTGTTAATGTGTGTGTGTGTGTTTTTCTATGCGTCTGTCTCAGCACCATGAACCCATCGACAGCACTGATCCTCAACGCAGCGTCCTGCAGCTCAGTGTAGCCATGGGCAACCTCACCCTCGTGCTAAAAGGAGAACAGGATCTCATTACAGACGGCGGCAAAGGTTAATATCATGCACAGCGGTATAATCACAACTTTGTCAGACATGCGTTGAACTTACAACTGTCCCTCTTAATGTGTTATCACCTTATAGGTTATACATATAAAACTATATTTGTGTGTGTGTGTATGACTCTTTTGTTTTTGTCATCTCAAGTCCACATTTCTTGTTTTCAGTGATCACATGCAGTGTTGAGGGCAGTGGGAGAAGATGTGGTGGACAGGGGGATCTTCTGTCCGGGGCTATTGGAGTCCTGGCACACTGGGCACATGCTGCCTCTGCAGCTGGAGTGGTCAGCAGGTGAAGACATTTGTTTGGCTATTTAGGCAATGTGTTGTGATTGTAGTATATAACACCTGTAAAGAACCACGCCAGTGTTCTACAACATGCACAAACATTACATGAAGAATTGTTGTATATGTAGGTTTACAGCACCAGCATTTGCTGTGTTATGGAACTGCTGTGTTTTTGACTACTTAGTCACTTTATTCATTGTGGATTGCCAATTGCAGTGCCATTGTCACGTAGTAATGCTGTCAAGTGTCAATTCGTAGTTAATGGCTAAAACATGCAAAAACACAAGCATGGTCCCTTCTAAAGTGTCATATTGGAGAAATAAATACAGTTTGCATATTTCTGAGGATACCTAATTACCACTATTTTTGTCCTCCCACAGCTTGAATCCATCGGTGGTTGCAGCATTTGGAGCCTGTACACTTACCAGACAATGCAACAGTCAAGCATTCCAGCGACACGGCAGGTCCACCACCACCTCAGACATGATCCAGGAGATCGGCTCAGCCTTTAAAAAGCGATTTGAAAGCTGATACCGCAAATACTTATTGTTGAAAATCTATAAACATACACAATTTTGGTTAACGAAAAAACGTAATATATCTTACAGGTCGGATATAAAACATACACCCCGACCTGTTGACCCCGCTGGATTAAATGTACCCAAGGACCAAGCATACCTATAAAAGAGTATGGTGCTAAAATCATGTCAATATCTAACTAGAAAACAGGATTTTTGTTTTTACAAATGCCCTGCTATTCATTCACGAACATAATGTGGTTTGCAAATACATAACTAATGCTGTTTATTGCAATACAAAACGCACCTCACAAATACACTACATATTTTTTTTATATCAATCATGCTTCACAAGCGCATTTCACATTTCATACAAAAACAAAAGATACATCTTACATACACAAAATGTATCTTATTCAGACAAGAAAAAATTTCACTATATCACGTAATTCAGCCTCCAGACTACAACAGCAGGTGGCGCTGTGAGCAAATTCATTGGTACAGTGAAGTCGAGAGGGTTGTGGTATATATTTATTTTAAATAAAGCACAATTTAACTATGATGCATTCAATGTCTTTCGACTTAAGTAATGAAGAACAATCGACAATTAAAAAAATAATAATCATCTGCCCCTGAAAATTCCACCGACATTTACCAGGTAAGTCACTTCTGGTGTTACTGCCACTTCCTCTCAGTCCTCCGTACTGGGAAAAGGCTGTGTGACGTTTTTCCGGTGACGATTTAAATCCCCGGCGGGAACATCAGCTCTCTTGTTTGCCGCAAACCACACACCCTGATTGTCTCCATCGCCGTAAGTGATCCATTTCGAGGTAAGTCTAATGTCCCGATGTTATTGTGTGTTTGTGGCTCACATTGTGCCTGGTGTCAGCGACGCTGTGTTTCTGTTAATACAAGGAACACGTACCAGGTACAGTGAACGTGAAAATCTCCCTGAGTGTTTTATCTAATTTGCTTTTGTTGTTAATTTAGGATCAATGGCCTTGTTTTGACTTGATTTCTTTCACTTGCACTACTATCATGATTGCTGCTTGTTTTGCTTGTGTGTATTGTCCCTTCACAATGTTGTGTCTTTGTGTTTTATGCGTTGTTATGAGGTGGCTTGGTGCATGAAATTGAAGCCTGCTGAGGGCAACTAGCTGCTTTTTAAAAAATAATCTTTTGAAATGCTCTCTCTACTCTTGTTTTTAACTTGTTGACCACGCTTTGGGTGGACTGCGCAGCTGGGAGGGCTTGCATATTACATAAGTATTGCGTGACCCTTGAAATGGTTTGTGGTGCTTGTGTGAGGGTTTAGGGGAGCGCGTGATGAAGTAGAATCTAGATCTGGTTATCGTTCAGTTATGGAACAAAAACAAGGCGTATTTATTTATGTATTTTAATTATTCGATCAAAGTGTAAAGTTGATTTTAATTTATTGGGTTGTGGAGCCACTTACACGGAACTGTTGAAGCCAGATGCTCAATGGATTTAATATGAAAGTTGATGCTGTAAAACATTTTCCATGTTATTATGTTGTTAAAATAGTCAATTCTATCATATTGTGATGTTGTTTGCAATACAGATAAATGAAACAAGCAAGCGACCCAATGTCATGTATATTGTTTATTTGTGTCAACTATATATCCATAAATTAAACGATTTAAAATGTGTATTTTAAATAAAGACAAAGTTTATGCAACAACGCCACCCAATTTTCAAATTCACTTCACAAGATAGAGCTGCAGGTGGTATTTTTCCATCTGAGTTGCAATGCATTACAGACGGATTTTTTTCTCTCTCTCTCTCAAATGGGGCTAATTCGGTTTGTGTCCATGAGATAATACATATTTGAATCACCTCAGTATAATACACTACAAATACACATTGCCTCAAACTACTGCCTCCAAAACTACCATTTTTGTTCAGCAATGTTTAATTGCATGACATTACATGCAATCCTTCTCTCCTTCACTTTTATCAGGTTCATGCAGCAGAAAAAGGTGAAAAGGTGGATCTCCCTACACGTAATGACTGGGATTGACCTGACACCATCCACCTGTTGGGACTTCCTTGCCACTGGTTTAGTCTGGAGAACCATTTCCACGTTGGCCATCTGAAAATGTCCTCATTGATGTCTTCCAGACCTTCAGCAAGGTGACACACGCGACTATGTTTGCCTTACGCAGTTCAGTTATCCCGTTTGTTTAAAAAAAATGTAATGTCCCACTGGGCAATAAGAAAACAACTAGTTTAATGTCTAACCTTCACCACAGATACAAACTACTACATACAAAATAACCCGACATTTTGAGTTTAATTTAGCACAGTAGTAATCAGAGAGAAGGCTGTGATTTAACGCGTTACGTCTGTGTGGCAGAATGTCTTTATGCCATTTCCCTTGTGTAGAAACCGTTCAACAGAGGTCGTGTAATTATGAACAAAAACTGTGCTATATGCTGACATCCCTCTTGATGTTAATATATATATATATATATATGTACATCAAAAGGAGGCTTTTGAAATCAATGTTTGAAGCTAATCGGTTGTGTGTGTGTGTATGAACTCGTGCGAAGTGTGCTTACTTGTGTGCATAACTGCCTCGTTGTGCAGCAGAGTTTAGTGCCACAACTCAGTTATTTGTGCAGGCATTTGTTTAGCCACCAGCTAACAGGAGAGCTAACACTAGCCTCATTGGCGCTAGCAACAACACACGATCGAGCGTTAGCAACGAGAGCAGCGTCACGGAGTGTTCAGCGGTCGCATCATCTACAGAGTGGCTGCAGAAAAAAAGGCTAACACCCATACAGGTAACTGTCCAAAGTGGTATACATGAAAGCTACACAAGTACGAGATGGTTATCTTCTGTATGTCTCTCTGTTTAATACCATGATCGATGCAACACAGCGGTCTACGTTAGAGGCTAACACAAGCTAATTCGGCTAACATCTACTTTTGAAGTAAACATGATCGAAATATGAGTAACCTAAGTGTAAACGTGACTGCTCGTAATACGTGTAATGATTTAAACTCGTGTACTTTCCCTGCGAAAGCTACAGACTCGATTGGTTTTGGATGAGACTGTTCGCGTGGAGGGTGAATGAAGCTGTTGTGATACGCGTTTCTCAATCTTTGTCAAAGCTGGATATATTTAGTGTAAACTCTTTGCTGGTATCGAAAACACGCTGTTGCGTGTAGCTTCAATACTTCTCTGGAGCGTGTGCTGCTCGGAGTCGCGGTGTATTCTAAATGCTCTCTTGTAAAGATAATAAAGTTGGGTAGCGTTAGTTGACGTTAACGTAAACTCACCGGGTCACGTTAGCCGCAGTTAGCGTGGCAGATCTCTATCATCGCTACACGACGGTAGTCTGCGTTATTTTTTTCTTTGTTGTTGTGTTGGTGACGGAGAGATTAAACTCGCTCGTGAACGTGTTTATGTGTGATTTTCACGTGTTGGTTAATCGGACCCGGGTGAAGCTAACGGAGCTAGCTAACGTCACTGTGCACCTTAGCTGTCTTCTCCGACCAAGTGGCACCCTTACATTCTTGGCGTTTAAACCGAAGGCCTCTGTAACTTGATTACAATCTTGAGTTAGGACCGTACCATGTGTCACATTATGGTTACACGTTGCAACTTCATGATGGCTGACCGCAGATCCGTTGCCCCCTCCCACTTTCATATTGAGACCATACAGGATACACTCGGTCTATGTTTCCGGACTGATCCCAGACAACACGAGCACGAACAAAAGCATCTCTTTGGGCCATATAATATACAGGAGGTGACAAGCTTAATTATGCATTAATCATCGATTCATTCATCCTGTTTTTTTTCCTTCTCTCCACTGTGCCATATTTACATTTTAATAAGAGGCGTATATTTATATTTTTGCACATATAGTTTACATCTTCATGCCTTATGCTGCTGTAACGTGTGAATTTCATGGTGTCGGAAATATGAATAACGTTCACATCTCAAATGTCTTTGTAAAATGAGCCAATTCGTAGTAAAGGAGAACATGATCTTTTGTACACTTGAGCATTATAAGCTGCAAGAGCAAACCGTCTTCCATGCTAATAATAGAGATATTAATAAGGCTTTCATTCAAAACAAAACAGGCGCACGTGTCGGGGTGTCCCGGGTTAAAGACGGATCCGCCATGTTGAACCCGACTAACGGCGACCCAGGCCACGTCGTTGTGAATTATGTGGAGGAGTATTTGGACCTGGTGGAATCACTGCCGTTCGACCTGCAGAGGAGTGTGTCCCTCATGAAGGAAATTGATGCCAGGTATCAAGGTAATTGAACGACAAGTCTCATCTTTCTACATTTATAAGTGATCCTGTGAACACACGACCCAAAGCCTTACTTTACGTTACATCTGATAATTACCAGACAATGTCTTAACGCGCATGTCCCTGAAAGTTACTTGGCACTTCATGCAAGTGGTAGGAATCACAGTGGTGCTTTGAGAGGGTTTGTATGGGGTTGCCATGTACACAATGTAATCGGTCTCCTTAATTATAGCTTATGGGTGCCAAACTATTGCTCTCGTCTGTTTGAATTAGAAGGTACTCGGCAACCGGATACAAAGAATAAAGCTGTTGGCTATATTTGTTACTAGTAGTTTTGAGTGCAGGGCTTTGGTGTCTTGGTTAGTATAAGTTTACAAAATGTGTGTACAGCACTAACATAATAAGCGGGAGTTATTTTGAGGCATAATTCAGCAAACTATGTGTTTTCTAAAGCTTCGGATGGCTTCGATGTTTTAACAAATGAACACATGGGAAATCTTTGTGTATACTTGTAGAGCATATTTCTTACTCCCCTTCTGAATATTTTTTCCCTCGATTTCTTTTTTGGCAGATGTTCTGAAGGAGCTTGATGATGCTTATGAACGGTATCGCAGAGAAACGGACTCGCTTCAGAGGCGCAAGCTCCAGTTAGCGATTCAGAGGGCACTGATCTGCAGTCAAGAGCTCGGAGATGAAAAAATCCAGATTGCCGGTCAGATGGTAAGAACATCGTGCATCTCCACCAGTGAGGCTGCTCAGTTGCAGGGCAGTGCTTTCAGATTCAGGTTCTAAAAGGGATTTACAAACCCACCACTTTTCTGTTTCAAAGTGTAATGTGTAAATCATTACCAGAGAAAATGTCCTAGAACATATTCAGGACTGCCGTAGTGAACACTAAAGATGATCAAACGATTAAGGATAATAATAAAAGCACAACAAATACTTGGCTAACTTTGGAAATGTTTTAGTTTTAACAACCAATTTATGCTGGAAACCTTGGAAACATTTAGTCATCCACATTTATGTAGAAGGCATAGTCAATTTGAATGCATTTGGTTTCAGGTGGAGTTGGTCGAGAACCGAACACGACAAATAGACTGGCACTCGGAACTTCTTCTTTCCTCTCAAGAAGTCCCAGAGAGCCACGTTCCCACAGCCACGTCCGTGGCGACCCCTGCACCATCTATGGTGTCTTCCTCGTCCACCGCCATCACACCAGGCAAACCTAGCCACCATGAAAAGAAGCGTGACGAGGTAACCCCTGGCTCAGGTAGTGCAGACAAAAGCGGAGGGAAGCGCTCGAGACGCCAGAAAAACGGAGAAGGCCGGGAAAGTTATGGGGGTTTGGATACGGCAGAGGATGTGGGAGTGGGGGCGTCTCGGGAAAAACGAGCCAAAACGTCCTCTAAAAAGAAAAAACGCTCCAAAGGGAAGTCTGAGAGAGAAGTGTCGCCTCCAGACCTCCCAATTGATCCAGATGAGCCGACGTACTGTCTGTGTGAGCAGGTGTCCTATGGCGAAATGATTGGCTGCGATAATGATGAGTGTCCCATCGAGTGGTTTCATTTCTCCTGTGTTGGGCTTCATCATAAGCCAAAGGGAAAGTGGTACTGTCCCAAGTGTAGAGGTGAGAATGAGAAGACCATGGACAAGGCATTAGAGAGGGCCAAAAAGGAGAGAGCATACAACAGGTAGCTTCCTCTGCCCGGTCCAATGAACACTACTGCATAAGATTTTTAATTGTATGTCATGGCCATGTCCATCCATGTCGTTTCCATTTAATGTTGCATTGTTTGAAAAGTGTCAAATTCATAAGAGGGCCTCTTGTAAATAGATATTTTTGTAACCGTTTCATAGCTGAGAAACAAGATTGCTCTCTCTAAGTTGTCTACAAAGAATTGAAACAGCCCAGTACAACCTGCATGTTTGTAACAAGTTGTCCTGTACCTACCCCCTCCCCGACCCATATTTTCCCCAGGCTTGCATTACCACGCTTCCCATTATATATCAAAAACTAACAATAAAACATTTTTAAACAAAGAACTGAATTTATATTTTGTATTCTATCTGTGATGTCTCTGATGGACTAAATATGACAAATGTTGTAATATTGCATCGGCTGCTCGTGCACATTCGTTTCTGTGGAATAGGCAAGATACATCAAGTTATTAGTCACACAAGTCAATGTCGTAAACCTGTGGGCAAATGGTTGTTATGTTTTTGACTTTTGCGATCATCAAAACTCAAAGTATGCACGACAACACATTTGTTGTTGCATTGCCAATATTTTTTAAAGAAATCCAGTCCATTAATATAAATAACTTCTGTAACTACATAATACATTCTGCAATTGTTTTGAACCATAGTATAATTGCAAGGAGAAGTTTATTGTGGCGTAAGTCTTACAATTACTGTGGGTCATCCCTGGTGGGGTAGGTTCCACCATTGTGTACATCTGCTGAACATCACTACATTTAGCACTATGTGAAAGACATTAGAAAGCGACACATTTAGAGCTGTCATCGCTATAATGTTTTTAATACGTGTTATAAAGTCATAGGTGTATGGACTGTGTTTTTCTTTCCTTTCATGCTTTTGTTGTGTTAGAACTACTTTTAAGTAACGCCAGAGGGCAGTGTCGAGGCGATTATTTGAATAGGCGTGGCAACCCAGACACAAGGCATGCAGGTCGAGAGAGAGACAGAGGGAGATAGGCTGGCTTTGATTGGGATAATCAGCTCGGCCGGTGTGCTCCTTTTGTCTGCATGGCGTTGCCTGCACGAGGAGAGGAGCCAGAGGAATGACAGATTCGCCAATGCTGCGAGCGCCGCGGAGACGCAATTGGTATGTAAATGTTTGATCGATGCTGATTCATTTGTGATGTGTAAGGCAACAGAAGTACAATATATATTTATGAGTTGTGAGGGTTATCGGGAGAGCGGGCAATACACTCACCGATTCATTTATCGTGGTGCAGGTTATTTTTGTCTTGTGTGATGGCATTTCATCCGTTTAAACATGTTTTTTCACCTTATTTACCATAGCATTTAATGCAGGTTGTTTTTGATGTCTGACTGGTTGTGACATTGGTTATTCTGTTGTTTTGGTTTGGTTTCAATGTGATGAGCTATTTGAAGAGCTCGAAAGCCAAAGCCTTCCACCAGAAGTATTGTATACATTTAAGGTTTAAGTTGGCATACTATTGGGGGATGAGTTTATTTGCTGGATGCAATTTGATTCAATTTAGAGTAATTTATAATAACTTACAAATGCAATTTGATTTGAATCTGATTGACTTTGTTTGAAAAAGCGTGACATAATGATTGTAATTTCCATATTTGAGAAATGTGGGATTAAAAGTAGTTAGTTTAAAAGTAATTTCATGATTGTTCAAAATGGGTAACCTTATTTAAAGGAGCATAAATAGTAATATTAAAATAAAAGTTTTGGGTATATTAACGTTAATGATTGAACAGAAGTAATAAACATCAGGTATTTGGTTAATTCATTACTACTGATAATGTACTATGACTTCTTTGATCAAATGTTGGAAAACATACTATATTATGGCATTTCTTTTCAATTGTATTCACTTCTATCAAATGCCTATAGTAAGGTGTATTTTGTCAAATTTTGGATCACAAAAGTTCCAAAAAACTATATAGTTAGTACTTTTTTCACTTTATTTTTGCACCTTGCCTATTTTTAAGCCCTGCCGATGCTACTGTGCGAGTTTCGAGTGTTTTCGACAAGGTTGAAAATTTGGACTTTTTTGGCCGAAGGTAAGGCTATAGTAAGGCGTTTTTTTGAGACATTTCGGAGAACAAAAAGTCCCCAAAAACGAGGAAGTTTTCACTTGTATAACTTTATTTTTGCACCTTCCCTATTTTTAAGCCCTGCCGATGCTACTGT
>JAFBJU010003667.1:215555-263216 GCA_016785305.1 Colistium nudipinnis | reverse complement strand
GAAAAATGAAAAAACGTGAAAACATGCAAAAAATCATTCCAGATGCTCCGATATATGCCTGAGATGAATAAAAGTTAAGAAAATGAAAAAAAAAAAAAAAGTGTATCATCCAAAATTTGACCAAAACGTCATAGTATAGTATGTCGTCCAAAAATGTCAAAAATGTCAAAAAAATTTAAAATGTGGAAACATGTATAAAATCATTCCACACGCTCCAATGTATGCCTGAGGTGAAGAAAAGTTTAAAAAAGTGAAAAAAAAGTATATCGTCCAAAATTTGACCAAAACGTCATAGTATAGTATGTCGTCAAAAAATGTCAAAAAAGTCAAAAACTGAAAAAACGTGGAAACATGCATAAAATAATTCCAGACGCTTTAATGCCTTAGCTGAAGAAAAGTATGAAAAAGTGAAAAAAACAAAAAAAAACAAAAAAACGTCATAGTCGTCCAAAAATGTCAAACAGTCAAATAATGAACTCACTGAGAGATAGCACATTTGTAACTTTTCTCCACACCAATCTTTCCTGGTCTTCTCTTTGAACCCCAGGAGCTCATCGCGCAATTGACTAAGCAAATCTCAGCCAGGGTTGAGAGAGGGGGAGGCAGTGCGTGTCCCTGCAGGCCCACACTGCGCGGCGTTATGCTCAGTGCTGCGTGATTTATGGACCATGGACAGTTTATCAGAAGCAATGCAGTCTATCAGAGGGATAGGAGAACGCGAGGACAGAGAGGGGATCGTTTCCACGCAAACCAGGCTGTGTTTGGGAATAATATACGCCCCGATAAAGATGTTTCCCCTGTGACGTAAAACAGCAGGGAGCACCAACGGCCACTTACTATTCCAACCAAATATGAAAAAGAGCTGCCATCCGTTTTTTTTCCTTTTTCTCTTGTGCCTTGTGTGAAATGTTGTGATGCTGGGACTGTGGTGCTTTTGGCTGCGTCAGATCAATTTGCATGAAATGCATGACGTCGCTAGTTTATCCTTCACAAGTCTCTGTATGTTGATCTTGGTGCGATACCGATTTAGCCATAATAATAAAAAAAAACGAAACAATACTGCTGCCTGCCAGTTTTATATACCACTACATCTTCCACAAGCTGGTGTTGTAACAACTGCTTTCAGACACTTAACTGTCTGACATTCTTGATGCAGGTTGTATTTTTACTGGAAAAGTGCCCGCAATTTGTTCTAAATCAGCAGATTTGTGACACGAATGACCTTCTAGAATGGGAATTGTCAGCACAGTATGCAAAGACCAAATTTCAGCAGTACATAACCCATATAGGCTCTAAAAGTTATATATCAAGTCATTTCTAAGTGTGCAAATAAATAAATAAATAAAATACTTCATTCAGTCCGATTAAATCCAGTATGAACCTCAACATGTTCTTCAACATATGACACCCACTCACACGGGACATTTCAAGCTCAGACTCATTAAGAAGTAAGTCACATTACACATTACAGACAAGGAGCGTCAACGACAAACGACAAAAAAGAGACAGAGAATTAATGGACGTATATGAGTGACTTTCCCTCCCAGGCCTGACATCTGTCGAGGCCTGGGTGTCACGAGGGAGGCTTGTTATGCAAATGCTTGATGAAGCCCACGAGACACAAACAGGACGTCTCTGGTCTCACATCCTCCTCCTTTCCAACGTCGTTAATAGTAAATAAACAATGGCCGGAGTCAGTGAGAGAGAGAGTGAGAGAGACACATGGAATATGAGGTCATTATTCATCCCCCGAGTTTCTATTGTTTAATCTAGCTTCTAGGGGGAAAAGTTGAACTGGAGAGCGGGCAACATAAGAGCAATGAAACAAATCTCCTAAACATAAGAGAGAGTTCCAACCATGGGCCGCAGTGGTGCAGGAAAATTGTTTACGTATAGATGGGGAATCCTTTATCAAACACATCCATCTGATAAGAGGCTCTAAGAGAGCTGTAGGTCCCAGGACACGCATGCATGCGCGCACGCACACACACACACACACACGCCCAAGCCAAATACAGTCTCAAGGTAAACAAGGAGAGGTGTGTGAGAGTGGCAGCCTGAATGTGTGTATGCGTAGCATATGTGTGTGAGAGTGAACATGTAGCTGAAGCTAAAAGTTGAACTACGGCACATTTTAAAGTTTCCAAAAACAATTTTTCCCCGTTTAAAAAAAATAAAAAAATAAATAAAAGAAAACCACTCTCGGACATTGATTGCTGGCATGAAGGTGACGCACATATTATGGTTTTGCATTACTATGAAGTGATGTGATGGGTGTCATCGTATTTTAATTATAAAATAAACTAATCATTTTAGATTCGAAGAATGCAGCGGTTATTAAAAAAAAAAACAGTTGTCATAAAAACATCAAAGACACTCAAGCCAAAATCAGCTTTACGTATACACATTGGTAAGGGCCTTCCATTTTCCCCCAAAAAAATGTTATCCATTCCACCCATTTATCTGTGTCTACAAAGCAGGAGTCATTTCTTTTCTCACTCTTGCCTTCTCTCATCTCTCATCTTTGTCCTTGACCCTGATGCGCTGGGCATCGGCCGACCTTGGCGTCCCCCCGTTATGGCAGCGAGCCCGTGAACGGCGGCCGTGAGTTGCGGCCCGGCGTTAAACTGTGCTCCAGCCACCACAGTCAATGTTTATGTCTACCAATCAAACGCAATGTGTTTATGTTATATGGCATTATGGACAAAGGGGGCTCTCTAAAACGCGCAGGCGGGAGGAGGACGGTCCAAGGCCGGGTTTATGGTCTGTTGATGGTGACAGAAAAATGAATTGTCGGCTGGAGACAAAAGGTTCAGCAACAGAAAGGTACTTTTTTTTTTTTAAATGAGCTAAAAATTCATTCGAGGATCAGAAATCAGTCTACATGCAAAACTTTGCCCCCCCGACTCGTGATAAGAGTGGGAAAATATGGGATCCAACTGAGGGAGAGCCTCTAAGGCAAACACTTCATGTCACTAGTTTTTATATCCGTTACATCTCTGAAAAAAAGATAGGACAAATATTCTATAGATATTACACTGGCCTTGCACTGAACAAACACAACATGCGTTTGTCTCTGCTTGAACGTGGGCGTCTTTGAGTTGCGAGGACACTTCGGGACTCACGCTGTGTTGTCCTCAGTGCCACGTGTGCAACGCAAAGCAAACACGCACTTAATCCTCATGGATACGGGGACTTGACATCAATTTGTCCCAGTAGGGGAAAGGGCCCCAGGCCAAGTTCCCTAAATCCTCAGTCTCCTCGCTCTCCGTTTCCTGGCTTTTTTCACCCTTTTTCTGTCTTCCTCGCTCAAAGCATCTAGACTCTTCCACCTTTGACGCGTCTGTGAGCAAGACACACAACATGTAATACAAACACAAATATCTGGCGAGAAGTAAGCAGCAGATTAAGAGGGCATGTATTAATGAATCAGCATCCAGCCAAACTGGAAAAATATACTGTATCATATACATACATAAAGATTCTTCCCAAAGAAGTACAAGTTGTAAAGTATAATGAGTGAAATCTAATGTAATAAAAAACATTATATTAGTAATTGGAAAAAATCCATAATAATAAATATGCAAAAGTTGGCAGAAATGAAAGAGCTTTTGGTTGAATCGCTGTTGTTTTGTATCAGATGATCAGAAAACAGTCGCAAAAGAGATAAATAATACGATGGGTAAGGGGATTTTTTTTTTTGGCCTGAAACTTATTTCTCTTTTTCTCCACCATCTGTAAAGGGGAAGCGATAAAACGATGACTTTTCCACCGCTCCGTCTGAAACATCAACCATTTATCAAAAGTATTTGAAAACATCTGTTTTGTAAAAAAAAAAAATCCAGAGGTCATCATTCAATATATCTAAAAGATCGAGGAACGACGCATCATTTTGTCAATCGCAGGCGTTCCGTTATTTATTTTCCTCAAAGCAAATACCATTATTTTGTTTTCATCTTGCAATCCATCATTTTGTGATACGCGTCGCTTTTATCAAATAGCGACTCTCATTCTGGAACAAGATGGTATTTGTCTTATTTGTATTTCTTTGCTACAATCCTGCCTGTCCCTTCATCCAAATGCTCCTGTCTCCCCAATATAGACAATTTATAATATAATATGGCAACATAAATACATTTCCACGCTTTTCCACCTATTTCTCTTCTATTTTCTCCCCCATCCAAATATTCCTCCATTCAGAGTTGCATGCCACGCTAATAAATCCTCGCAAGGTGGTTTCGGACAGAGCGCCTTAAGTCATGTCACCACCGGAGCTAAATCTGAGCACAGCGGAGAGCGTGATGCAAACATGTTGGAGACATACACAGGGGGGATTTATTGTGGTGTATTTCATCTGCGGCAACGCTGGGCCTGTTCTGATGTCTGTTTTGCACTTGTGCACTGGGACTCCTTGCAGAGAAGCAAATGGCCAGCGCTGTTGACTATGCAATACAGAAAAAACAGGATGGAAAAAAATGATAAAAATAGGGCAGGAAACGTTCATTAGGTTGGAGATCATCGCTCCATTGTCTTTGCTGAGCAAGTTATATGAAACAGTTGTACTGTGTCTTATCCGTGCAATTCATTCACAAAGCCAGTCAGGTGAAACATCATCCGGGACACACTGCAAGACATCACAAAGCACAAAGCACCAGCAACAACCTGGTTTTTACCAAATCAAATCGGAACCATGTACAACAACTCCAGGACGCGGAACAACCGGGCTCTCACCGCATGAACGCGCCGCTGACAAATCTGCAGAAATGATGTAACGCAATCGTGTCCATATGAAACCGAAGCTCAAAAGAATGTTTCCAACTTTATGAGGAACCAAGAAAACCACTCGCGTCTGTGCCAAAGAAGAATGAAAACTTGAATCCCAGGTTTGCAGCATTATATGGTATATGAAAAGCACTCTGCAAGTCATTAAACATGAGAAAAATTAAAACACACCCACATGGGGAATCTCGCTCGAAGCATTCTTCAAACTCAAGGACACACATTGGTCTCAAAGGCTCAAATTGGATCTCCCCAGGAGCCAGAGTTGTGGGATTCTTCCTTTGTTTCTAATTTACAATTTAATATATGGATATAGATGACTATCTCTTGCTATATGGATAGTGATCTATATTCAGGTTTTTTCGGCCGAAAAATCTGTGATGCATTACAGGAAGGGAGAGAAGAGTTTTCTTTTTTGCAGGTTTGAATTATCGTGTGGCACAATAAATAAGCTTTTCATTAAGTATCAAGTGTATATTGATCCAATTATTTTCTCACGTGGAGCACTTTTTCAAGTGAAATGAGCTTGACCTCATGCTGTTTGGTTATATATGCTGATGAAATGTAAAAATCTGCTGCATGAAAGATGAATCACAGCTTTGTGCCCTAAGTGGTCACTGAAACACATGTGTGTGATGTGGAGGAGACTGAGGGAGCGGGAGCGAGCGAGAGAGAGAGAGAGAAAGAGGTCACGGAGAGGCTAAGAACACAGATACATATGGAAAAGAAAAAAGAGGAAAAGTCAAAGCTAAAGCAGAAACGCAGTTTTTGATAGGGAATTATGTCAACTACCATGAATTTTTTATATTTAAATCTTATTTTCATGAGAAGGAGCACGTTTACCATTGTTAACCTCTCTCTCTATCTGCATAGCCTAAAATGATCATTATTTTTAACACTATGAAGTGAGAAAGTACATTTTAATATTTAAACGTATCCTTTATGGCGGATTCAGGTGAAACGTGGATATGCAGAAAAATCCATCCCCCGTTTACCTTTCTCCCCCATTTATGCCTTTGACTTTTCTTCCCTTCTTTCTTCAACTGTATAAAGACTAAAAGAAAAAAAAAATCCAATAGTGGTGAAGGGGTGAGGCAGAGGACACGGTGTCTTGTAAAACACATGCACTTAATATTGGGGTCATAAAACTTGTAAAAATTAAAAGCTATTTTGGAAAATAGAAAAAGAAATATTTATGCGTCTGGCTCTGGATAGAGGTCGTTTTATCTAGGGGCAGCGAGGGCCCGCCGGGGCACAGGTAACGACTGTCAACAGCTGGGGGGTGTGGGGGTGGGGTTATGCTACATACTCTCCAAACAGCTGCATGCTCTCTATGTCCAACCAGATGTCGATGTTTGTGACTGGGTATCCCCCTTTTCTTTTTGCAAGAGTGGCCAATGACAAAATTATGAAAGAAAAGGAATTATAGTGAAAAACCGTACGAAAAGAAATAGAGAAAAATCATTTCAATAACTCCTGCTAGGTTAAGACGAGCAACTGACACAGAGAGTGGCAAAAATATGGTGGAAAAAAAAAAAACCCCAACAATTTTCATCAAGTCAAGTTGATTGAAAAGCTGCAAAAAGCAATTATGACAGTGAGAATGTGCAGGCCCTGGTCTCAGCAGCCAGCAAACATCGTAAATCGTGCGGCGCGCTATGTTTACATTGTGTTGACCCCTGTATGCCCTCTGGTCCTGGCTGGGCTCTCCAAGTCCTCACCACTGTTGACATACATACGAATGGCGGCTACTCTACATATACGTGAACTATATATATAGTCCATTGTGTTCATGTCAATTTGTTGTTCACTTTTGGAATTTCTGCCCTTTGGCACATTTTATACCATTCTCGGCCTTCCTGTAATGCAGTCAGGTTCTGTTGCTAACGGGTCCAAGTTTAAAAATACTTTTTAATTTTTGAAACATAATTAAAAGCTGATGATTCGCATGAGGAGGCGAAATATGATGCGGGTTATAGATCAAATCAATCAATCAAATCTTTCTTTTTCTTTCCAACACATCTTACGCCGGTTTTCATGTCAAACATGTACACCACAGTTCCGCGACCACAGTTCATTGTTCTACATGACAGCCCTGATTGTGAACAGTCAGTCTACACATCCGATCGGCCAAGCCTGTGGGACAGGGAGCATGCCACTGGTGCTGAAAAAAAAAAAAAAGAAGAACGAACATATAAAATAAATATATACTGTACATAAATCTGCAAAGGCCTAAATCATCCATCGACTCCTGAATACCACTGATGGTCAAGAGCCTGAGGTACGTCTGACAGCGAAATCATAATTCTCAGCCAGTCAGGGTTAGTGATTTACAGACTGACGCACATTTCGCAAAAAATCCTTTCAAACAGCTTTGTGAACACAACGCTGTTGAGTATATAAAAGCTTTTTTATCCCAGCCACAGCACATTTGAAAAAAAAAAAAAAAAAAAAAGAGGTTGGAGCGGTGTGTGAGCAGCATTCATAAAGTCCCGCTTGTATGAAACACACTCATAACTATTTGCAGCGGCCTTAAAAAGGACGATGTTCTGAGCAGTAAATATAAAATGGCTTTTATACGAAAATATTCTGAGAAGCAGCACTCACATTTTAATGAACCATCTTCAGAACACATGGAAGCTCACCAAAGTAAATTTCAGACGACAGTAAAGATAATGATCTCATATATATATATATATATATAATATATATGTGTGCCCTGTGTCAATATATAAAAAGAATAAGGATAATTTGGAAATAAGTGCAGATCCTGAGATATTTGTGTCAATCTGCTCTCTGGTCCTCTGAGATTTGAAGGCATCTCGTGTGCTTTTCTCATTTTAAAGTGGCAGCCAATCTCAAATATAATATAGGTTTTAACTTTTATGTCAGGTGTATTGGTGTATGCTGTTCAGAGCTTCACTAAGCAGCTATATTTCATAAAAAAGAAATCTCCAAACGAACGAGGATGTGGCGCAGAAGCACAATTTATAGTCTATTTAGTCACTGAAGGGAGAGGTGCAGTAAATGTATGCGTATGCAAATGGTGATATGTGAATACGATTTTTTTTATTTCTACGCGTGCACATCTGTGGGTGCACATACACACATAGTATACTATAGGTGCACAAGCAGTTGTGTCTTGCCATCTCAACACAACTCTGGCAGACCTTTATGTTTATAGACAATAAATACAGACACAGTCCCTCTCTCTCCAAATATCACGCGCACACGCACTTACAAACACACACACTCACTCACACACACAAACACACACACCCACACGCCCACACGCCCGCACACTCACCTACACACGCACACGCACAAGCCCACGCCCACACACACACAAAACCACACACACACACACACACGCCCACACGCTCCTAACACACACACACACACGGACACACACGCGCACACACGCTCCCAAAACACACACCTATGGGCACACCTCTACACTTCCACACACACACGCGCGCACACACACACACAAGCGCGCGCGCGCACACACACACACCTATGCGCACACCTCTACACTACCACACACACACCCACACGCGCACACATGCTCCCGACACACACACACACCTATGCGCACACCTCTACACTACCACACACACACGCACACGCGCACACACGCTCCCGACACACACACACACACACACACCTATGCGCACACCTCTACACTACCACACACACACGCACACACCCACACGCGCACACACGCTCCCGACACACACACACACCTATGCGCACCTCAGCGCGGCCAAAATGCACCAAAAAATTTACGACCTTAACATTCCTCGCAGGGTCGAGCAA
Source organism: Colistium nudipinnis (assembly GCA_016785305.1). Classification (NCBI taxonomy): domain Eukaryota; kingdom Metazoa; phylum Chordata; class Actinopteri; order Pleuronectiformes; family Rhombosoleidae; genus Colistium; species Colistium nudipinnis. The sequence continues at coordinate 254,618 of JAFBJU010003667.1, read as the reverse complement.
TCTATCAAATCCTGCACATTCTGGTTTCAATTACACAGCCGATAGTGGGGAGCAGTTGTTTTAGCAGGTTCATTTGGCCCAGTCGGGGAGGTTGAGTCTTTGTGTTTGACTCTGCGTCCCCTGAGCACCGCTGGGCATTACTTTGTGCACAGATGCCGGAGCCTCTCTCCCCGACGCTGCTACAGATGGCAAGAGAGGAATCACGGGGCCGCTAGAAAGTGAGCAGATGAGCCGCGGGTGTCATCGCACAACTGTCTCTCTTCATTTTGTTCCCCCTCTTTTCTTTTGGCTCGGCCCTCCTCCCAGACCCCCTTTTTTCTTGCTCAGTCCATCATCCGGCATGTTCCCTCCCTCCACCTCCCTCATCTGTCTGAAGCTTTACAATGATGAAGAGTCTTCCATCAGGTCCCCCCCCCCCTTCTCTCTCTCTCTTTATCCCTGCTGTGGTTTTTCTTTTTCTGCCCCTCTCCATCCTTTTCTCGCCCACGTCACCCGTCTATCTGACTTTCTTGATCTCTTCGTCCCTTTCTCTGCCTCATCCCCCCCCCCTCTCTCTCTCTCTCTCTCTCTCTCTCTCTCTCTCGCTGTGGTAGAGTGGTGATAAATCCCCATTTTATTGCTGGAGAATTCCTCTCTCCCTGCAGGCCTGACAGCTCCCCACGTTCTAAGACACTGCTAGGACCAAACCCAATCCTCCCTCCCTCCATCCCTCCATCTCTGCCTCCATCTGGCCCTGATTACTGGGAGAGTGGAGGGGAGGTGGAGCGGGGTGGGGGGGGCGTCACACCATTACACCCTAGGAGAGGGAGACAGGAAAGAAGGATGGAGGGAGTGGATGATGCACACCATGTTGGTATGGAGGAGGAAAATGGGGAGGACAAAGACGAGCGGAGTGAGGAAGAACACCAGAGGTGAAGGTGGAGAGAATGGGGTTGTTGAAATAATAAAAGAAAAGAAGAAAGGCTTCGTAGTAGTCTGAGTGAAGAGGAGGATAAAGGAGAGGAATGCAAAGACATTCTATTTCATTGTTCAACCCGTATAGCAGATTTAATGGAGAACTGTGCCAAAGATCTATTCTGTAAAAATGAAAAAGTAACATCAGCAAGCATCGAGACAAGAGTTGGAGCCACGTGTAAGACAAAACTGTGTCATTTGAATTTCCCGTATACCACATACAGGCCTACATCTTACGCATCGCACGCTTTTCATGCATTTACCCATAAAGCCTAAAATCTCACTGTAAAGCTTCACAAAATGGCTGGTTATTGTTTTTATAAAACAGGTTTTTACTGACAGGTTTCCAGGTGTATATTCTGATGACTATTGTACATCAAATAATGTCGTTTTCATAACCTTTGTTTACATATTTTAAAGTTTGACCAAAAATCATACAGCCACGAGACAACAGCTGAGTCCTGCAAATGTAATTGAAAAGTGATCATGGCCAACATTTGAGTGGAAAGTGAGAGAGATTTTTGGAAATGTGTGTGTGTGTGTGTGTGTGTCCTGGCAGGGCAACTCATTGCAGCAGGTGCCAAAAGAAGTGTGCAATAAACACAACTGCTTGGGACAAGCTGGCCTCCCACATCAAATAATGTGTTTTGGCCATGTCCACTTCAGCTGCTCACATGATCAACACTCGCTCTCAAGAAAACACAACTGAACATTATCACAGGAGCGACGCAGGATTTTTTTTGCGCGCGCGCTTTAGTCGTTTGGTTCTGTTGGTTTTTTGTATGGCGCCTGGTAACCAGTATGTCGTGTAAGTGAGGACTTCTTTTTAAAAGGAGATTTGAGGACAACTTGAGGACATACATTAACACAAAATTGAGAAAACAATGAACCTGGGTCCCTCACAATACAGAAGCAAAAGAAGTGTATGGAATATATAGGGACATATCACACACAACTAAGACTTAATTCAGTATCTTGTTATTTTATATATTTGATGTTACTTGTGAATGGCGGATGAAACAAATTTGAAATTAAATAAACGCAGTCTATCAATACATAAAATCTGATTAAAGCTCAGGGGGGGGTGTTTATCTTCATTTACTTGTTGGGACTGTGCAAATTATGCATTTGGTTTTTGTCATTAATTAAAATCTAAATAAAAGCTGATGTAAAAAAAAAGAAGAAGCAGCATTTAAAGTCGTACCCTGCATATTTGTCACTCGCAAATGGAGTTGCCAAACATTAAAGAACATCCACCACACACTGTTGACTAAGCGTTAAGCTTCATGTTAGATTATGAATCACCCCCCCCTCCCTCACTCGCTCTCCCGCCACCTCCACCAAAATAATCAGGATAATTTCTATTCATTATTACACCTCCATTTATCTAAGAGACGAGACGTGGGGAGGACGGGGTATAACTCTGAGGAATAACAATACCATTAAAAAGCCTGCGCGGCAAATATCAATCATTGTTGCCGTTAATGTCCCTCCAGCCTATTCAGATGGCCTCTCTCTCTTCCTAATGTCCACCCATCTGTGTGTGTGCACAAGTGTGTGTGTGTGTGTGGCCGTTACATTCAAAGCCCTTTAATCAACAATCGCTGCATCTGGGCCAGATAATGAATGGCATTGTTTATAACCTCACTCCTGTATCGGGTGATAAATGCAAACGCGCCTAATGCTATCATTTGAATAAGAAATGAGATTGCGCTTTATTTTAATATCCAAGAGCCACCCTGTTAATATACATTTCTTGGTAAAGTTGTGGTGATGATGATGATCCATTTCGTCAATCAGCCATAGGCCATGGCAATAAAAATAAAATGAAGTTAGGACGCAATTGTTTTTGATTCATGGCCTGTGACAACGAGATCAAAACAGGAGTGGTTAGATTTACACTCCAGTGAAAAGTGGATTTATTTGGTCACAAATTCTCAAAAAAACAAACGACAAAAACAATCCTCTGAGTTATCACTCAAATGGTGAAACATCCACCTCAAAGAAGTCCTCAATCACACGACAACTGATTTGTTGATATGTTCCAGTAATGTTTATTTTCCATTCTGACATTTCACAAAACTGTGAACTGTGCTCAGGGTCGACTGCTGAGTGACGCAGGAAAATGAAGTGGCTCCCTTTTTAAATTGAAATCATCTATTTGGTTCAAATGACTCACTCGACAAATAGTGACAAACACCCAACACCTGAAAACAGTCACACTGTGTGAGTTTTTTTTGACAAAATTTGGTTCTACACACTTCATTTAATTCTACCTTTAAGACAATTTTGCATCGTAGCTATAATATAGAGCAGTTTCGCGTTAATAAAAACGATTCATGTATTTAACTTTTATTTGAATGCTCTGAATCGCAGATTCAACAAATCCTTCGTTCCCATATCATTCGGAGAAAATGAAATGCAGTGCAGACAGTTTCCTGGCACTATTTCCTCAGTGTCATTATCCCAGTGGAATAGCAGTGGTGCGGCGTTACAGCCTTGTGTGTTGCCACAGTGGAATACAGATAGAGAAAAGCTGCCCGCACACTTCAGCTGTCCAGATCCCTGACAGTTTCTCAGCAGCTCCCAGCTCTTAAACTATGAAAGATTCCAGCGACGGGTAGGCAACCTCCCCCCCACCACCACCTACACGCACACGCACACGCACACACCAAACCCTCCTCCCCACCCTGCTCCGTATCAGGCAGAATCATTGATAAAGACAGCCTTTCAGGGATGACACTGATAGCTGTTCCAAAACCATTTGAAAAGTGATTTGCCTGCCATTTTAGCTGCCGTTGCCCTCTTTATGATGCACACGTGTCTGGGAAGACAACGAGACTGCATGTACATAGAAGGGAATCAGGTTGGGGGGAAAAAAAAGCCACAAACGTCGACTCAATTTTTTTTTTAACTTATTGTATGCTCATGAAATATTATAAGGAATGAAAGATTTTGAAACTTGGATTTGTTTCAACGTTTTGTTAGGGAGCAGCGCTGCAGCATATTATTAACCAATCAGGAGTGTACATCCATTCAATGAATTCACTTTTGTGTAACTTAAATATATTTGTAAAGCATATTAAAAAATCTACAGTTCTCATCCTCAATAATACAGGACACTATTCAACTACACAAATACACTGATGTGAAAAGCAGTATACATACAATTGTTTGGGATAAACAGCTTCTAAAAATTGCCCAAAAAATAGAGGCCTGTTATAAAGATGATCACCTAACAGCAGTGATTTGGTGCGCCCACATGTCAAAATCTGTTTCTCTTCTCAACTGCAAAGCGTTGCATGATGGTTTTAATTTAGTGCGTCTGAAGGCCAGCAGAGACACCGTCTCCCTCTACTCCCGCGTCCCCTTCACCCCTCCATCCCTATCTTAGGTCCAAATAAAAGACGCCAGCTGGGGTCGGTGGGCTGAAGCTGGGCCTGGCTAGGTGGCATTGACAGCTGAATTATCCCACAGGCCGCGGCAGCTGATTATCAGTGGACAAGTCATCAGGGTGTCCCACCCCCCAATCCCCAATCTCTACACTCCCCCTGTCCTCCCCCCGTCCCCCTTGTCACCCCTCGTCAAGAGAGGGACGCCTCCTCGCAGCTCGCCACTCGGATCCTCTTGACAGGTAATCCCAACAATAACAATTACCGCCATTACTGGTGTCATAAACAAGTGGCCGACCCCAAGCCAGGGCAATAACAAAGGCTTTATAATTCACCATGCAAGGCCATATAAATACATGTCAACAGGTAACAAGTAATCTCGCAGAATGGATGAGGGCTGTGTGTGTGTGTGTGTGTGTGTGTGTGTGTGTGTGTGTGAATTGTAAGGAGGCATGAACAGAAATTGGATCCAAGCATTCAGACACGTATTGGAATATAGTCGCATAAGAAAAAAAAAAAAAAAGGGGGTTTATAGTTGTTTGGTTGCAGCTCACAAAGGTTTGATATTTAAATGGAGCTGTGTGCAAGGAAACGCTTTATTGATGAGGCCATCTTTATCTGTGGACGTTATTGATTTTGAAAAATGTTATCCATTTAGCCATAGAGACAATACTTAATTGTAACTCTTTGATGAATTGTAAGGAGGCATGAACAGAAATTGGATCCAAGCATTCAGACACGTATTGGAATATAGTCGCATAAGAAAAAAAAAAAAAAAAGGGGGTTTATAGTTGTTTGGTTGCAGCTCACAAAGGTTTGATATTTAAATGGAGCTGTGTGCAAGGAAACGGTTTATTGATGAGGCCATCTTTATCTGTGGACGTTATTGATTTTGAAAAATGTTATCCATTTAGCCATAGAGACAATACTTAATTGTAACTCTTTGATTATCAGAGAGACAGATGAAATGCATGAAATAATTTGTGTCTTAAATATTTGCAAAAGCAAATATATGGAAGGGGACTTTAGAGATTTGTATTACTAAAGAGATAAGATTTAATTATATATATATATAAGCCATAATATATCATATAATCACTGCATCATAAATACATAGTAATAACAATAAAATAATATATATACCCACAACTAATATTATAAATACTCTATTATTATTATTTATTTTTTCTTTCAATACATTTAAAAGTAATAATTTGTGCTCGTTTATAATCCTAATTTCTTGGATATATTTATTATCCTAACAGTCTGCCCTGCAACACCTTCTAACTTTGGGGCCAGATTGCCTCCTCTGCTCAGAAAGACAAACAAGCCACTGTGGCCCGGAGCGCTAAAATAATTTGAGGCTCCCTAATGAGGAGAGCTGAGCAGCAATTAACACGTGTCAAAGTCAACATCATCAGGTGCCAGTCCCGTTTTCCTCCCCGGGACTCTGAGGATCTCTTTGCGTTTCCTCTGGGTTATCCCTGAACCGAAGTCGGCGGTGGGAAAGCTTCTTTTTTATTATTATTATTATTTCTCTTTTGCGCGTGGACTGCGGCGCGTTTAACAACCGCCTTTTAAAGACACGAGTGAATCTCATCTTTTATTATTCGGTTTTATTTCTCCTGTTGTGCGGCGAGAGCGGACCATAGAGCGATGCTCCGGGCGCAGAAACGGCCGAGGAGGAGAGAGGAGAGACGGAGGTTTCACGGCTGCTTTAAAATAAAAATATTCAACGTTTTAATTATTATTTCCGCCTTGCAACAAGTGAACTAGATCATTTCAGTTACATTTAAAAGAAAACGATTTATTTGCAAAACGGGCGCAACAGGAGTAATATATACATTTTCATTATCCCCCGTTTCGGATGTAATTTTGTATAAGCACTCATTACAAACGGCAGTGATGTCACCAAAACAAATTATAAATGAAAAATAATTGGGTATTATTCGTACTATAGTAACATTATTCTTAAGAGAATTTATATTAAAATGACAAACAAATGGAATTTAAAGAGTCATTTAGATTTGTAAAAAAAAATATGCTTTTTTATTATTTCTCATTGAAAATAACAAGGATAAGAAAATACACAAAAGCCTTTCTCTTAAAAATCTAAACAAGAAAATACATAAAAACACACTCAGCATCAAATGTGTAAATAACTAATGAAACGTGTTTTGTGTATTTTTTGGACGAATGCATTTTATTATAGAATTAAAACATTTTTTTCTTTCAAACACCACACTACAGTAATTAAATATCTATGTTGGGAGTTTAAATGAACAAATGAAAAGTGTCTAAAGAAATTAATATCAGATTTATTTATCAACAAAAATTACCTCCACTATTTGGATAATTTGAGTTGCGTGCTCAGATCAATTTAGTTTCTATTTTTACCATCATAAATAATGACAATTAACCGGTGGAAAGCCTTAATGTAAAACACACGTGTCTTCCAGCAATTTAACCAACACCACTGTGCTTACAGAGATAAATAACAAGAAACAAAAGGGGTAAAAAAACAAAAAAACATTCTTCCTAGTAATTACAGTCCGGAAACGAAAACAAATCAACACCATCATTGTGTAGCCTCATCTCTCAGCTTGTGTTGTTTGAGCTTTTTGCCTCTTCTGCGCTCTCAGACGCAGGACGGAGGAAAAGAAAGAGTAGAAGAAAAGGAGTAGGAGGTGTTTTGTTGGCATTCTTCTGACCTGAGCCGCTCATCTTCCTCAGAGCTCAGCAGGAACTCAGCCGGCGCTCGCCTCGCCTACCCAGGGTCCTTTTGGTGTGTGCATCTCATTTGCATACATTTCTCGCAGGCTGATGAGGCCTCTCTCTTTCTCTCACTCTCTCTCTCTCATTAAAGCCTCGTCTCCCAGAGTCCTGCTGGTCCTCGCTGCCATGACTCCGTACCTGCGGTGGTCGCTGGCGATGGCGTGCTGTTGTCCAAAAGAAACCGAAGATGGAGGGGGGGGGGGGGGGGGGGGGGGGGGGAGGAGGAGGAGGAAAGCCAGGGAGAGAAAGAGAAGAGGAGGAAGAATGGGCAACAGTTTCTGTGGTGAAAACAAAAGGGAAAGCAAAGCAGAGGAAGAAAGAAAAAACAGCAGCCGGGAGAGAGTGAAGATAAATGAGTCATCCGTGCGCCTCGCTCTCTCTCTCTCTTCCTCTCTCCCCCTCGCTCTGGCTGTGTTTCTCTCTCTCTCTCTCTCTCTCTCTCTCTCTGACTCTTGAACCAGGCTCCATTTTGTTTTAAGCAGCTCCCTCTCATGACAGATCTCTGCAGGAGTCAGGGGTCAAAGTTGAGGATGGGGTCAGCTGTAACACAACATGCGAGGAGGCCACTCCACTGACTCTCTGCTCCTCACCAGCTCCGGGGTGAGGAGCCACTGCAGCGTCAAGAGTATGAAGATAAGCTCATGGTCCACAAATCCCACGAAAACACCAGAATCCACTTCGCATTCAGAGTTGAACAGATGAGTGGGTTAAATGAAGTAAAACGGTGGATGGTCCTCTCAGGGTCATTTCCAGGTACCGATCCAGGACGTCCACTTTAATTAACGGTAGAGGTCAAAGGTTAAATCCCGGCATGGCTGTTTAGGCTGTGAGACGAGCTGGTGAAAAGTTATTGCAGCGTCCTTTCAGAAATCCCGAAGTGAAAATGAAGCGTCCACTCAAAGGAAAAAAATAAAAAAAAATAAGGAATTTAACCTAACACAAATGTTTGTCCGGACATATCTGATGTCGCGTTGTCTCGAGAAGCAAACGGCACAGTGCTGTATCAGCACCTCCGTTACCATGGCGTCACAGAGGGAGAACAGCTGGGCAACAGGTTTTGGGGAAGTATCATTCAAACAGAACCAAATACATATTTTGTGCATATTTACGGCAACAGGGCAGTGTTTCCAATGAATTGTGTTGTTGCCGTGCTCATAGTGATAAGGGAAGACGTCATCCCCTGCAGATGTGACTCATTTCTGTCTTTTTAAAATCCTACTTTGGATAAACATGCTTAATTTTTTTATTCTTATTTCACCAGGATTTTTCTTCAGAAGTTTTGGAATGAATTAATAAAGACACACAAAAGGAGATATAACCACTACTTGACCACTAGTTTTTCTCTTTCTCTCGCTCACACACACACACACACACACACACACACACACGCAAAATGAATGAACACACAGCACAAACATGCGGACCAACCACATCACTCAAACCTCTACACGGCACACAAGTGGATGGGCGAAAAGCAGAGAGAGAGGGAGAGAGAGAGAGCAAGAGGAAAAAATGATGGAGTCCGACTCAAACATCAAACAATAAACAGTCCATTAAGTCTGTGGGTGCAGGGGTTTGGAGGGGGGGGGGGCAAAGGCAGATATTGGAGAGGAGGGGGTAGAGGAATGATGGGAGTTTATTTAAAGCACAGTGACCCCGTGGCCGAAGGCTGCCTCGGTGCAGGGATGAATAAAACTTTAATGGCTCATAAAACACAGCGACTCCTTCTCCAAGCTGAGCTTCACAGCATTCATTCCTGACCGGCCAATGGGATCGCTCCAATATCCAAACACAGAGGTGCAAAAAAGGAGGGGGTAGAGAGAGAGGGAAAGAAGCTGAGGAGAAACAGAGGAGAGTTAAAGGAATAGTTCAGTGTTGTGGAGGTAAAACAGGTTTATTTACTTTCAAAAAAAAAAAAAAAAAAAAAAAAAGAGTGGGAAGCAGATCAATATCAATCTCATGTCTGGGCATTAAGTAAAACCAATCAATACATGTATTAAACCTGCTGATCAACAGAAGCTTTAAAGCCACATTAAGAGATTAATCATTCTGTGCTTTATGGTGTTAAACTGTGGTTAATAAATCATGGATCACAAGTTTCCGTTCCGATGTTTGCTGTGACAAGACTTCAGGATTCTGTTTAATATTTTTTTTGCATATTTATAATTTGCTATTTATTTATTTTGTTCCAGATTTACAAATGTACATTTTCAGTCTTTTTTTTTTTTTTTTTTTTTTTTCTATCAGCACCACTTCTACATTTTGTCTCGCGTATGCTTAGACTGGTGCTACTTCCTGTACGGCTGCCTTTTTTTTTCTTAAACTTGTCCACTTGTCTTCATGCAGTAAAATGAAAATAGTTCCAGGCTACGTGTTCATCGCATGCGGCATCAAAACCCAGTTCAACGCGACTAATAAGCACGCCAGAGCTCGTAAACGCGTGGCGGGAAGGAGGCCTCGTTTATGGATCTTCTGGTAACGCGCGAGGACAGCTCTATACAGCTGGGCTGCAGGTTTCATCACTTCTCCGGGTATGTTATCATTACAAGTATCCATAATATATATTGATTTACGTCATGGCAATTTGTTTAAGGGTCTCGTTTCCCTCCGTGCTATTGACGCTTTGAAGTCAAGTTGCCTTCGCTGACACCGAGAAAGGTTTCGGCTTCATCAAGCGTCTTTGGCCTGTCTCTTATACACATCTAGATGTGTATAAGAGACAGGTTTTTTTTGCATATTTATAATTTGCTATTTATTTATTTTGTTCCAGATTTACAAATGTACATTTTCAGTCTTTTTCTTTTTTTTTTTTACTAAGCTAGGTTAAAACATCCTGACTCAGACATCAGACATGTGATTGATAATGATCGTTCTGTTCCCACAGTAGGAAACATGAGGTTTCCAAAACTTTTAAAGAAAAAACGGAGTTGTAGTGGAAGGGAGGAAGGTGGAGGGAGGGAGGGAGGGAGGGAGAGAGAGAGAGAAAAGACGAGGAGAAGCGAAATTTTGGAGGATAAAAGAGGAGAATCGGCAGTGGAGAAAGAGAGAGAGGGAGACGGAGGTTAAGAAACTTTGCAGACCACAAACGAGGCCAAACTATTTATCCGGCTGGAGTTTCACACAGGCGTGTAAATCACACACGGGCCCCTCAAAACCTTTTTAGTAGGACCCTGCGAAGGTACCAACTTATCACCGAACCAACGTGAACTCCACTTCCTGCCAAACACCGTTTGACCCTCTCTGGAGACGGGCCTGAAGCTGAAGCGTCAGTAAACAAACAGCCGTCACCTCTTTCTCATCACTCCACTCCACTCCAGGAGTCATTTCCGGGATTGTGTTGGTGTTATTTGCCCCCTTTTTTATTTAATTTTTTAAATTTTTAGGAGCCACATTCCTGCCAGATTGCGTGATCCAATTCCTTATCAATTAGCCCACATTTCCGTGTATACCGTTTTTTTTGTCACCTGGATGTAAATAAGTAATTTAGAGATAAAAAAAAAACAAAAAAAAAACAGATTAATGATGCAGAAACAGGCAGAAGCCTCTTTGTTGTCATTCTGTAGTGTGGCTGTACAAGATGGAACCTGCAGTGTGTGTGTGTGTGCGCGAAACTAGTTGACCCCCCCCCCCGTTTAGCCCAGGGAGTGTCATTCGCAGGTCATGAGACTGTAAATATACACAGTTAGACCTCAGAGCCGTAAATCAGAGTGAAAAGCCATCGACTCCTACATGCACAGATAACACGAGACATGACACGTCTGCTGGAATAAATAATAACACACACACACTGTGCTTACACTAAGCCAGTCATAGAAATATTAACACAATACTGTGTTTGTCACATGCACACACACACTACAGAGACTGTGTTACTGCCTCAATGAACTGACGCTATTATGACTATTAATAGAACTTAAATTTAACTTATTTTTCCACTTTTGCCACCGGGGGAAAGTTCAGGTAAAAATATCCAAGGCTTAGTTCTAAAAAAAAAAAAAAAAAAAAAATATTAAATCAAGTTTCCCTTATTTGATTTCTCAGAGCTTTCAACTGCAGCTAAATTTGAAAATGAAGAACATAAAATGTGGTTGGCAGAAGAGAATTCATTTTTGTTTCAACCTTAGCTTTAGGAGGGGAAATACTTCTTCTATCAGCACCACTTCTACATTTTGTCTCGCGTATGCTTAGACTGGTGCTACTTCCTGTACGGCTGCCTTTTTTTTTCTTAAACTTGTCCACTTGTCTTCATGCAGTAAAATGAAAATAGTTCCAGGCTACGTGTTCATCGCATGCGGCATCAAAACCCAGTTCAACGCGACTAATAAGCACGCCAGAGCTCGTAAACGCGTGGCGGGAAGGAGGCCTCGTTTATGGATCTTCTGGTAACGCGCGAGGACAGCTCTATACAGCTGGGCTGCAGGTTTCATCACTTCTCCGGGTATGTTATCATTACAAGTATCCATAATATATATTGATTTACGTCATGGCAATTTGTTTAAGGGTCTCGTTTCCCTCCGTGCTATTGACGCTTTGAAGTCAAGTTGCCTTCGCTGACACCGAGAAAGGTTTCGGCTTCATCAAGCGTCTTTGGCATTTCAGATTTCCAGTCCTTGTATTCACTCAGACAGGGGTCGGCTGGGGGACATAAATCATTTCAATTGACCAGACATTTCCACTAAAGAAAACAAATACACCCCCCCCCCCCCCCCAACCCCCCCCCCCCCCCCCCCCGCAGGATGAATATTGATGATCATATTTATGGAGAGTTTCTGGAGTAAAAATAACTCGCTCGTCAAAGCTGGTCATTAACGCCAGGTGTCCAGCGATATAAAGATAACAGTTACGTTTTTAAACATAGCTTTAAAAATAAATAAAAATCACACTCATTCTCAAAAGGTGTTTGACAACCCAGAGGGTTTTCCGGTCTCGCTTCAAGGCAAGTGGCAACCATTTTGTTCTTCTTGTAAAAGGCAAAGAAGCGGCCACCCCCCTCCCCCTTTTATCTATAAAGCGCAAAAAGAAGAAACACAAGGTGGTGAAGAATGATATAGCTCATAATCATTAACGATAAAGATTTCACAAATAGAGCACATATTGTACAAAACCATTACTTCTTCCCTTTTTAACCTCTGTACACACAAGTAGAAAGAGTTTTTTTCCCCCCCGAGTTAAATACTATTTATGTTTTAAAAGAGTGAAAAATGAATGACTTCCTTAAAACATTAAACTTATTTTTAAAGGTCAAGCCGTTTTTTTTTTTTTTATAGCTAATAGTATTACTTTCCTACAATGATCTTTTTCACAGTAACAAAGGAATGTTTTCTCTTTGAAGCTACATACAACTTCTCGCACACAATCGACAGTGCCGTAGCGCTGCCTGGGGAAACGAACATACGCAACTTCTGGCTCCAGCCAGTTTCACCAAGGTCCAAAAAGGGAAATAAATCGCAATAATCTGCCTCTACAGTTACAGTCAAGTCACCTCCTGTCCGGAAAATCAGCTAAAGACTCCAGTCATCCGGCATTTAACGATAATTACCGAGTTCTACTGACCTCACCAGAATTAGTCACTACACACTGGAGTTCCCATTACTAAAATTACACAAAATAATATCATTCATTGGGTCATTTTCAATGGAAACTCTCTGGATCAAAGGTGTGAAAGTGGAATAGATTACAAACGTATTTTTGCATTCAACACCCTGGCAACTGTTAAGACAAATGAACGGGAAGACTGAAGGAACTAAATTTACATCATCTCCTGATATCAGGGGGCGGTTAACTTGAGCCGCGCCGCATTTACAGCATTCCATGTGTGATCTCTGAGGCGGTAAATGTTTTTCCAGGCATTAACGCGTCATCAAAGTGTCCGAAATCCTGGAGGGGTTTTGATCCTCTGGATCTCTGGAGGCTCTGCGGACACAAAGTCTACAATTATCTCTCTGTTATGTCAAGTGCGCCTGAGCCAAAAATTGCTCGCCTTGGATTGTTCAGAGCTATCGGGTTGCCATGTGAAAACACAAGGACTATGACATCACTGCATCACTTAGCTACCTCACACACACACACACACACACACACATACAGTACACACTAATCCTCCGTCTCAGGCATGGGAGGCCAACACAGACCGTTTGTCTCTTCACTCACTGCTATTAGTGCACCAACCAGGGGCGGGGGGGGGGGGGGGGGGGCGGGGGGGGGGGGGGGGGGGGGGGGGGGGACAAAGTGTCACGCATGCAGGCGCACACACACACCACATGTGTCGTGAGGTAAAATTTCAACTTGCAAAGGATCCATGCTGGATTTTTTAAAGAAAGATTCCGACCTAGAATGAGGACATGAAGTACGTATACGGGAAACAATCCATGGACCCAATTATTATTTTTCGGTCGAGACCTCTATATTGGGGGATTTACGTCTCCGCACACTGACGGGTGTCCGAGATAACATGGGGACCGATTGTTATAATCAGTTGACAGGAAATGCCCAGAAAAGTACAGTAAAAGGGCATAAAGCTGATATGTAGATAAGATGCCATTGACATATTTACTTAAAATGAATAATTGTGCTATTCCTAGAATTTACACATAAAATGTTCTTAAAAATACAATCAAAAACCAGGAACCATTTTTCTCTTCAAGCATTAAAAACAACAGTTTTCCTTCATCAAATTATTGCTGCTCTACATTTTTTTTTTTCCCCCGCCTCTCGTATCAGGGCAGGTCTCACCTGCTGATTTGCCGTTACAAAGCGTCAGAAACGTCCGTGGGTTTCCTGACTACCGATTCAATTAACACACAATACAGGTGAAAACAGGAAACAGGCGAGGTGAGAATTAGACGAAGAGGAGGGGTTCAAACAAAATCCTCTAACTGCAAAGGAGAAGGCAGTGGACTATACGGGTTCAAAACAGGTAGATTATATACTTTTTACTTCAATCTTATTGACGCACGCGCACACGCACACGCACACGCACACGCACACGCACACGCACACGCACACGCACACGCACACACACAGTATTGGCTTTGGTAAAATGGCTGGGAGGAGGGGAGGGAGTAGCGGTGTGTGTCGGCTCCTGGAGTTGGCTTACTGTGCTGGGAGATGCACCGGGCCATTACACACGACCTCTGACCCCGACGGGCACCCTGAGGTGAAATGATGCGGGCCTGGTCTTACTCAGCTGGAACAGGGCACAAGGAGGGAGGTGCTATTAGGGGTTGTGTGTGTGTGTATATATATATGCATGTGTGTTTACGGGTGCTCGTGCATCTACTGAAGTGTGAGTAGTGTTCAAGCATCCCACCGTTCACAAACACACAACCAGCCCGGCTGCAGGCCTGTCCTGTGGTGATGGGGGGGTATGTAAAATATGAATTTTAATCACACCCAACCCCCCCCCCCCACCCTCTCCCCTCTCAGTTATTAGCCCGCAATCCTAACAAGGATCTGTCTAAAGATGGGGGAATGACAGTGACTTTCATTTATGCATGTCATATATGCAAACTGTCAGACAATGCAAGTCAACAAAACTGGTTTCAACACACAATTAGTTCTCCAAGTCTCAGAAATGTAAAAAAGAAAAAAACCTTCATCAAGAGGCTTTTGCCAATTAAGTGTTGTACCAGGTTCTACTTTCTCTTAGAATGAGGGCCCACAAACACAAAACCACCAGCTCAAAATACCAAGCCAATAATATTTTCATAAACTAGGATTACATGACACGTTAACCCACCCGCACGCTGTAAGCACACATTTACATAAACACACACGATTGGACATAACACTTGCTATAAGGGATTTATAATTAGAGAGGGGTGTGTGTCTTCTGGGTCCACATGCCAGTCACCCAGGGTTGACGAGTCTGTCCGCATTAGCATTAGCACTCTTTAATTCATCCATATTTGCCGGTTTATTCTTGGCATCAATTAAGAAGAACAAAAGGACTTCAAAAACATAATTGGTTGCTATTTTATTGTGACGAGTTTAAAATAATGGTTGTTATTTTCTCTAACTATGTGACTGTTTTTTAATATGCATTTATTCTGGCTTTAACAACTTTAGTCACATATTATGTGTCGACATTATTATGATGATTAGTAGGATTTCTTTTAACTTATTTTTACATTATATATATTATTTTTTTATTATATGTTGGTATTATTACATTTAACTCAATAAAACTATCCAGTCGGGAGGAGGTAACTCACAATTGAAGTCATTTCTGTGCCCGACAATTTCGGAAATATTTGTGGCCATAAATGAATGGCCTTGTTACCGCTGGAGCCATTTCTGTTCTCTTTTTATTCTATATACTAATTCGAAAAAAAAGAATGTCCATTATTTAAAAAAAAAAAAAAGGTTAATCCGAGAAAGTATTGTCTCAAAAACGCATTTGAAGTTCACCAACTAAGTCTCATTACTTGCTCACAGACACACGTACATCCAGAAATCTACACACTCATCGTATCACTGGCATCACTAGCACGCACACGCACACACACACACACACTCTCTCTTTCTCTCTCTCTCACCCGCACAATGGACAAGTGAGAAAAAAGGTGGGGACATTCATATGTAAATGCTATCCAGCGTCCACACGCTCCTTTGTTCGTCTCCAGTCAGATACACTCACTCAGGAACAATGATGAGCTGGAGGAGGGTGGAGAGATGCCAAACCACCCTGTTGCCAAGAGGGAGGTCACCCCAGCAGGGTCAGAAGACAGTGAAGAGGTCAAAAGGTCAGCGGCACAACACACAAGAGTTTGTGTGTGTGTGTGTGTGTGTGTGTGTGGTTCTAACCAGTGTTTTCCCACCAATGGGTGTGTGCAGATAAGTCCGCGCTTGCCTCATTGAATAAGAAATCCTATTAGTACTCCTTTAACCAAAACGTCAGTAAAACAGCCATAATCCAAATGCGATCTAATGGTTGTGCTTCGGCGTAACTCCTCAACGTGCATCATGAGGGAATTACACATTAGTCAGGAGAAAACGTGCAGAGGGAAAACTAAACGCAAGGCACAATAGCTCTTTCTGTCTCATTCAATCAATGTAAAGGCAAGTTTAAGTGAGCAGGATTTTTTCAAACACGGCGCGGACGAGCACGTTACTGCGCGATTATGAAAGTCGTTTGGAGCGGCTCTGAACAGCACAGAGCAATTTGAAAAAAAATATTCAAGGACACGTGAGGTAATTGCTTCAGGGTGCCAACTCGCTTCATCATGACAGTTACGATTAAAACGATTTCCACAAGCCACACGTCACTGCATGCACGCACACACACAGACACACACCGAAAATATACACGTCCTGCACATGTATAAATCCCTTCCAAATAAACATATGTGCACATGTGACACATATATACACACACACACAACTTCTAACCTCTCTCGGATCACAGTGCTGATTCGACCACCCAGGCCCAAAAAAGGCTTCAACTTAACTTATTAACCTTAAAACATGTCTTCATCTTTAAATTCAAATCAACAAAATGTCCATTTTGAACTGATTCAGGTCCTCACAACACGAGTTAAACCCCACACACGCACGCACGCACACTCAGGCAGACTCCTCTCACCACCACTATAACCAGCATAAACAAGAATGACAAGTTGAGATTAATTAAGGGCCCAGCAGTGACAGACCAATTTAATTGTCAAGCGTGATGGCTGTTGAACTCTAGTGTATTTATACAAGGTTACCGTGGGGCCTTTAAATGCTGCTAATTGATCATGACCAATAAGTAATTAGAAATAAAACGGAGGGGGTGTCCTTCCTCCACACGTGTCAAAGGCGCACACCGTCACAGGAGGGGCACGCACAAGCCTTTCGAATAATGAGCCAAACGCCAGAGATTTCAGATATCGTGTCACATTTTACTGCTGGAGTCTGGCAGCGGATAAAAACCCATTTACTCCGTTAACAAAAAAGAAATAAAATCCACTCAGTTTTATAGGTCTAGTTGTTCACACATTTTTCACAATGGAAGATGCGTGATGAGATTTTCGAGGCATTTGAAATGCTGAAAATATGGTCGGGTTCAGGAAACAGATTTTCACAAAAGCAGAGTATGCTCTACAGTCAGTCCAGGTCTGAGAAATCTGTGTCTTTGTTTAGTCAGAGCACAAAGTCATGTCCCATTATAGCATAACGAAGTTTTAAATACATATGAAGTAGACGCAATACAGTCAAAACTATGATCAGCAGGGATGTTATAACGCAAACCAAACATACTGTACGATGCATGCTCGACAAGGCTTAGAAATAGGCTGTACGTTTTTTAAGCATCCAATGAAAATAAAAAAAAATATTCTTAATAGATAAAAATTCCAATATAACTAAAATGTACATATTTATCATTTAACGAAGAAGATCTCCGATTGCCATGTGAACTTTTTTTTTCGCAACCTGGGTTCAGTTAGGCCTTCAATCGAAAAAAAAAAAAAAAATCCTCTTCCTACCTCTCACTCTCTCTCTCTCTCTCCCCTGCAGCGCGGCTCGGATCCCAGTCCGGTTCCCGGGGGTTTTCGCTGGTTCACTCCACAACACTGGGAGCTGACGGTGGCCTTGGCTCCCTGGCTTCACTTCGGGTCCTCCGCTGGCAGCCCAAGGCCCTGGCTCACTGGGAAGGAATGTGTGAGAAAAAGACAGTGTAAATAAATACTTTAAGGTCGAAACTGTGACAGTGAATGGGAATTACAAAAAAAAATAAAAAATCTCCGCATAGAAGGCTTTAAACCATTTGGGCCACCTGTTGGATCTGTAAAATGGATATGACGCACCACTTGTGCCAGATGTAAATATTTAACATCAAATCATGTCGGACTTATTGATTATTCAAAGTGGAATGGTGAATACACAACGGAGTATATTCAAATAAACCCTCTGTCAAACTAAGATCAATCTGATAGTTTCTGAAAATCAAATCTTCAAATGATTCTGATCAAAAACCGATGTGAGTGTCTGGCGAGCGTTAAAAAATAAATAAAAAATAACCAGCCCTGTTTCCATTTCCAACAAATCAAAAAAATATATGAAACTTAGGCAAATAAGTTGTTTGTTTTTTTAAAGTGATGACAGATTAAAAAAGTACCCCGTTAGGTCAGAGATGAAATTGCCTGACGCAACGTGGCCGATTTGAGGTTTTCAACTCCAACACTCACATTATAGGTCAAATGTCAACACAACAGTCAGTGCTGGATTAACCGTTGTATATGACACAGAACTATGGCTAAGTCAGGATTTAAAATTTGCAGCCAAACAGAAACTTTTATTGCCGGAGAGGCGCTACCCTCAGTCACCAGATATCTCGCGTGCGTGGACGCAAAAAGCTTCAACCGAAAGAGGCCTAAATCAGGATATGGATACATGAACCGACAGTTTGCCACGCCAGCACCTCCTGTCCATATAAGGCCACGCAGGACGCAGCGGCCGTGTGCGCGGACTTTGTCGGGATCTTCAAAAGAAAAAAAGAACTAACTGTTTATATAATGTAAAAGACGACTTTTAGCCTAAATCATGTCACACCTTGCCTGGGATATGATTTCCACTGCACTTTCAAGGCGACGGCAAAATTTAGTGTTGTGTTTGGGTTTTTGGAAACCTATCGGCCGCCCGGCCAAAGCTCCTGCAGCGTTTATATTAAGAAAAGTGAGAAGGTGTTACAGCTGCTGGGTCTGGACGTGTAGATCAGAGCGGATGAGTTAACAAAATAATAAAAAATTGCCAGGTTTATTGTAGCACCTTTTTGAGTCAATAAAAAAAAAAGAAATCAAGAAATTTGAGAGAACCAGATTTTGCAGTCTTGTTTTTAAAAGCATGGCACTTTTGATTTGTACATAATATCCAAAATTACAAAATACGCTCGTATGACTTTAGGTAAAACAAATCTTTTTTTTTTCTTTGTAACTGGAGCGGCAAGCAAAATAAAACTTCTACATGGCAAAAGCTCCGACACTTAAAACACACTGGAAGTGCGAGTGCGTCTTTGAACGCGATGAAGGCAGATTAATTAACGTGGAGACACTTTCATTTCCGAGCAGCTGATGCACATCACCCAACTCATCACTCTCTGCCCACATCTCCCCCCAATAAGTGAAATCTTTGTCGGCATTTCACCCTCAGCGACATTGTTGATATCCCAGCAGCAAGTGCACAACGCTTCCATTTGCATGCGTCGCAAAAAAAAAAAAAAAAAAAAAAAACACATGCTCAAGAAATGCTCGAGACCCTCCCCATTTTCCCAAGTTGTCTCAGGGGCCTTCTGTTGCCGTAAAAACTAATGATATTTGGGGGGTGCGGGGGGTGTGTGTAAGTGGGGTGGGGGGGTAAAAAGTGTTCAACCCAGTCACATGCTGAGTCGTTACAAACCTCTGCAGACACCTACAGGCCGAGGAGGGAGGGTGTGACCTCACCCCTGACATAGGAGTCTGCACCTGTCACACACGTTAACACTCGCATAAACAAACACACGCGTGTGTAGAAACGAGCGTTGCACACAGCCACCGTCACACGCACGCACACTTTCTCCCCAAACGCCGTCTGCCACCTCCAGCTCACCCGTTGGCGGCCGGCTGGCGAGCCCAGTGGGGCGGCGTCATACACGAGGAAAGACCCGGGCCGCGTTTCAAGGTAAGCCGTGTAACAGCAGAGGAAACGAGGGGCAGCTGATTAAAGTCTGGTCAGGTAAATAAAACATGAGGCCATCCATTATGAGAGAGCCGGGTAACCGAACGTGAGGGATTGCATGGCAGGGGTGCACCGTAATAGCAGCTGCACAGGCCCCCGGAGGACATGACTAATAAAGCGCCTCCGACAACAAACAAACAACAACCGCAAAGAAAGGAAGCAAGGAGTGGACCTCGGCCAGTTTTCAATGACGCTCTCCACGAAGAATATCACAAATCATTTATCAAGAGTAAAAACAAGACTCCAACAGCTCAAAACGTCCACAGAGCGAGTCCAGAGCATAAGGAGCTGCCCAGGATTACATATTTGATCACAGAGCAACATTGTGCTCCCAGAAGCATCAGCTTAATACCATTTATTCATTTTTTAAATAATCGCTTTCAGGATGTTGCTGGATGCCTTTCCTATCTGCCAGTCAAAATAGGATGTATCCGAGCCCCCCCCCCCCCCGTACAGCTGAGGAGAAGTAACGGAGAGTGAGAGGTGAAAAGTGGAGGAAAAAAAAAAAAAAAAAAGAAAAGATAGATGAGCCAAAACCCATTCAGTCTCGGCAGCTCTCTTCGTAATCCAAAATAAGCACTTGACCAAAGCTAACATCATACAGCGGAGCTATATTTATGGTGCAGATAAAATATTTATATAGTGAGTCATAAAGTCTGGTCCTGGAAAACAGCTGCAAGGGTATTAGACACTGGAAGATGTTGGCAATTAAATACTTTTACATTTCGCGAGCAGGATATGCTGCTGCTGCGTGCATGGTTTGCTATTTAGGTAGATGGTATAAATAAACAGCTCTTCTGTGTGTGTGTGTGTGTGTGTGTGTGTGTGTGTGTGTGTGTCATCCATGCAAACCAACTCTTCGCTTTACTTCATCGTGGTCCGTGCAAATCATTTCTTGCTATTGGATGATCATTTCATTATCTAGGTGATGCAAAAAAGCTTCACTGTAAACAACACTGAGCAAAAAGAAACGAAAAACAAGAAATGATAAATATCTCCATCATCAACTATTTAGGGAAAAACAGTAGATTCAGAAATCAAACTCCTTTCAGACTATTTATCAAAGTGGTAAAAAAAAGAAAGAAAGGGCACTAAAAAGACCTTATCCAGAAAGTCTTTCTGTCCTTTTTTTTTTTTTTTTAAAGACTCCTCAGCTGCCCTGCTTTAAAACTTGATCTTTAGTGAATAATGGATTGCGGCACTATCGAATACAGAGAGCCTCCCAGACTAAACACTGGCCTAGATGCAGGATTGGACCTATGTCTATTCCGGGTCTATAGTTTCACGAATTTGAATGCAAAGCAGTGAATGAGAGATAAATAAGTCATGGCGCCTGGTGGCCGGTGTTCAGTGTCGGATGGATAGATGCGAGGCACAACAAGTTCCAGATTAAAGTTAATAATAGATTCAACTTAAAAAGCCCAGGTTCATGGTACTCACAGTGGACATCGGATACACGGCGGACAGGAAGTCTAGACTTTGGCCAAATTTAGCAGAGTGGCATTTTACCACTAAAAATAATGATTTTAAATAGAAATCTAAAATGTTTTAGCCATATCAACATGTTTAAATTTGTTACATCTTCTAAAGCAGCAAATTAATTTTTATTTTATTTTTATTTTTTTAAAAGGACACCTTTTCATTCCAACACTTTCTCTAGGTCTATTCCCTCACAGACCTCATTTATGAAAAAGCCTCTGCTTCCAAATGTGCAGCACAAAATACCGCCAAGATCCACAGGGTCGTTATGGAAATGAAAAAAGGAAGCAGGTCATGTTTGATATTATGCAAAATATGTGCAGAAGGATGGGGAGACAGAAAAAAAAAAAAAAAAAAGGGAGCATTAATGCAGCTATTAAGACACGCGTGTCCCCGGTCTTCATTCATTAAAGATACAAAGTTGCAACACTCGCAGTGTGTCGTCCCCCTGAGATGAAATTCTACTGTGATACTAAGAGAACTGGGACAATGGCGGCTCATTAGCATGAAGCTGAGGCATGTTCCACGCGTGTAAACAATTCTGACTCACAGCTCGAATGAAGCGGATCTATACAAAAGGGCGAAATAAGCAACCCATAAATGTAAATTATTTATTTGAAATATTTATTCATAAACAGATTTTTCTCGATGCAGAGGAGAAGCTTTTTCAAAGCAGCAAATCATTTTTATTTATTTTTTTACTTTTCAAATCGTTCTCACCTCGGCGTATAAATTAGTTGGCGTGTCTACACGCGGAGACGAACGTACACAAAGCAGTGTGAGCCCACGTAACAGTTTCCCAACCTCTCGTCACCTCCGGAGTGAAAAGTTTATCACGTTGGAAACACATCCGCAAGCAACACATCTCATCATCATCACACACACACACACAGGCAGGCAGACGCAAAAAAAAAGAGCCAGTTCGATGAAAACAAACACATGCTATGTGGGAATTAAAAACAGCCGACACAAATCTCACAAAGTATCACGGCCGTCAATCCCTTTCACTCCACTTCATTTACCCAACATCTGTTGTTATCACCGCGTTTCACGAGGAACAGTGAGGCACAAAGAGACTTTTGCGTCGCTAAGCAGAATTGTTGGGCTTAAAACTGCCATTGATATTTAACTTTTTTTAACGACTCACAAATGGTGTCAAACTAGTGTAGAAATATAATCATTGTTAATATTATAATAATTTTTATTAATCTTCTTCATTTTAATTTGTGACTCTTCTCGGCATCTTCCAAATGCTTGTTTGCCACCTGCCCTGTCTATCCCGCTCTCTCCCTG
The DNA here is from genome assembly GCA_016785305.1 of Colistium nudipinnis. Lineage (NCBI taxonomy): Eukaryota > Metazoa > Chordata > Actinopteri > Pleuronectiformes > Rhombosoleidae > Colistium > Colistium nudipinnis. The sequence continues at coordinate 232,032 of JAFBJU010003667.1, read as the reverse complement.
AGGTCCCGCCCCAGCACTCCACCTGTTTGTCCCACTTCCTGTTTCCCGAGTGACCCCCCCCCCCCCGCCCCCCCCGATGGTGCTTCTAAATAAAAGTTGAGCTTGGCAGTTTGGAAAAAACCTCCAGCTGCATATCAAATGGCGTATTCATTATTTTTGGCATTGCACTGTAGTGTCACCTCTCTGGGCAGACGCAACACTGACCCAGATACAGAGATAAGGCACGCACACACACACACACACACACACACACACACACCACCTTCGCTTCTGATTGGCCACCTGCCACCCTGCACCTGGAAGATTTATCGGTGGAAATCGATGACCATCTCCAAGTGTGATCCTGACGGGCAAACCGTCAGCCTCCCTCCGCTGCTTAATTTATTACCTTTAGATTAAAATCCGCAGGAAATTCAATATTTTAATTGAATGTTTAGAGCCTGAGTGTTCAGTGATAAATTTCCATTGGCACCCTGCGTGCCACGATCACGTTTCTTCGGCCCTAATTGCATTTGCATAAATGATGTTGGTCGTTATTAGCGTGGGTTGGTTCGGCACTGGAGAGGAGGTGAGGAGGCGGAGCTCTGCGGTGTGAGGGGGAGGGGGGGGGCAAGGACACTACAGGGCCAGTGTGGTGAGTCACAGAAAGGGCTCAGGATACACTTGTCTCCAATGTGGAGATAGTGATGGGTTCACATCTCAATTCAATCCAAAAAGAAAACCAATCAGCTCCTCCAGCCCTGAACCTCCTCAGACCAAACAATCAGCGCGTGACCTATTGTCCGAGATCGAAGAAAAACACATTTTTCTCATCTTGATAATGTCATGCAAACCCTAATGAAGAGACAGCACAGTTTATTATGCGTCGACCTTTACCTGTTGTTCATTTATCATAGTTAGGCTACGGAGGGCTTCAAGGGGGGGCTGCTGCAGGATAAGGTGGAAAGCGTGAAAAACTCAAACCAGGCCATTAATCATTTGGAAAAACCAACAATGTCAAATTGAAATGGAATTGCAACACCTCTCTCCGATTTATTGGTTTGTTTGTTTTTTTTCTAATTTATCCAATGTATTATAAATCTCCATGCAATGGCGGTTTGTTCCTTTAAGGGAGGAGGAAGCCAAAGGGTGAGCAGCTCGTTTGAGAGATGAGCTCCACCTGTGAGGCCTGCTCTGCGCCTCATGGTGCTAAATATGCTTTCCTCACTCAAACACACACACACACACAAAACCAAATTCACAAATAAACTTAGAAACTTAATTATGGAATGATTTTTTTTCTTTTATTTCAGCCACATATGTGGAACCAGCTCATGACAGGCGGCCCCAAAGCACAGAGACAGCGGTGAACAGGAGAATAAATGTTGGACTTACACTGCTCCGGAGGTCTCCAACGCGTTGCTGATCTGGGTCCATGCCTCTGGGATGTGTTTTTTTTTTTGTGTGTGAAGATTTTTTTTTTTTTTAATGGGACAATGTAGTAAGGTTGAGTTTCTGAAGCTTTCAGAGTCTCACTGTGAGCAGCAGCACTCAGTCACACCTGCTGCTGCTTCCTCCTTGTCTTCTTCTTCTTCTTCTTCTTCTTCTTCTCTGTTTGATTGCCAGCTGTCACCGGCCCAAAGGTGCATTATCGCCACCTACTGTGTTTGAGTCAAAAAGAGACCAAAAAAACCCAAATACGTTTCCTCCTAAAAAAAAAAAGTGATTATTTCTCTCTTTTTGATTTTTCCCTTTATTTTTTGGAAATGTAAAATTACATTTTCCACAGAAAAACGATCACACACAACCCACCCCCTGATTAACTCCCATTCATAAGGAAGTGAAACATTGAAATGTCTCTACACACATTTTTTTGCGAGACAATCTTCCCACTAGGAAACATATTGTTTCGATACACGATACATCAGAAATCCTATATGAAGATGGGGCAGACACATTTATGGATAATTTGTGTGCACCCACAGCTAACCCTCCATTATCCCACAGCGGGGCCTCTGTCAGACCTGTAAGTGATGGCGGTGGGTAAGGTGATCCCCGGTAACAGTAACACACCACTTGTGGTCGTGTGTACACAGGGCTTCGAGCTCTCAAGTGGGTGTCAACCACCGGTGCAGGCAGGGTGTGGGAACCGTGGGTTCCTGAGGAGGAAGAGGAGGAGGGATGAGAGACGAGCGCTGGCAAAAGGTGACAGCCATGCGCCTTAGTTGAACACACTGAGGTTGTGTATATGTGTGAGTGGTTGGTGGACCACAGAAGGCCTCAGAACGGAGCCAGGGCAGATTTGAAGAATTGATGCACTGATGGCACTGATTACTGTGATTTTATTCAGTTTTATCCCAGACTAGACGTGACTAGAGCAGAGGTCTTCAACAGGGGGTTCGCAACCCTGAGGGGGTTTTTAGGATTTGAATTTTTTTATTTTTTTTCCCCACAAATTGAATGTCCTTAAATACACATTCACACGAATCCAACATATTGTCGTAGCTATGTTTATACATGGCACTAGGCCCAGTTTAATAGAAAACAACATTTTATATAATACATACAGTAGGGGGTCCCTGCTCCATCTCTCCATCAGTTTGGGGAAACTTTGAAGACCCGGAAGCCTTGAAGATGATTTTGTAGTATCTAAACACACTTTCTTTGAAAAAAAACCCCCCCAAAAATCACTCGATAACTTTAAAGGCCGCTTCCGCTCCGTTTTTTTTTTGGGTCTCTTTGGCTTTCGTGAGCAATCGGTGCTGAGATGGAAAAAAAGGATTTTCTCCCAACGTAAGACAGCGAATGTAATTAATGAAGTGGAGGTTCGAGTTTGAAAGGGGGCAGCTTTTTCAGCATGACATCAGCGCAGGCTCTCTGTTTGCATAACGTCCGTTTGGCCTCTTGATTAAAAGCCTGCTCGGATTTTCACCCAGAGGACTTTCTCGAGAGGAGAAGCCTGGCTTCGGGCTTGGGGCGTCCAGATCCAATTAAGAAGTGCCTTGTAAGAGCTTTTTTTTTTTTTTTTCTCCTCTTCGCTGCGGAAATAACCGCTTTAATGTCTCCCCCTCTTCACCACTTTGGAATGCTCTTCCCCGCCCCCCCCCCCCTCCCTCTCACTTTCCTCCTCTTTCCTCCTCTTTCCTTCTCCTTGCTCGCATGCTGAGAAAAGTAAGTGAGAAAAATGATTAAATCCTATTTTTTTTCTGGGGGCAGGGGCCGGACGGGACAGACGGGGGCTCTTAAAACAACACTAGGTACATCGTCAAAAAGCAATTTTGCCGCTTAGGTTACAGCCACTGACGGGCCGTTACACAGCGCCCCATGGCGTGGGGCTGCTGGTTAAAGTATGAGTGAAGCCGAGAGGACCTCCTTATAGTGATTGAGGAGGGTTCCCCACTGTTTGAGGCAAGCTGGAGGTTAGAGCCCAGAAAGATTCACTGCACAGCGCTCTGCTGGACAGGGTAAACCTGTCTCCTGGATCCCTGCAAAAAAAAAAAAAAAAAACCCATGTCGTTTGGCGCGCTCGGATTCAATCTATCTCCTATCAAGCAATGGATAGCTTTAAATACTCCGAAGAGGACAAATGCACTTTTTTTTTTTTCAAGTTCAGCTCATCTTTGTTGTGATAGACCCCAAAACAACTTAGTTCCAGATGGAGGAATTCTCCTCGCGTTCAAGGCGAAACAGGGAAGGAAAACGATAGCATAATTTGTCTGCTCAGGGACGCCCCCCGTCGCCGCTGAAATGTTTTTTTTTTTTTTTGGAATTAAAGCCCACAGAGGGGCGGGCATGCCCAGGGAACGCCGGTGGAGTAGAGTTACCCAGAAAAGCCCCACAAAAGCCCCCCCCCGGGGAGGGGCCCCCCCCCCCCCCCCCCCCGCGGTGACCCCCTCCCCCCCCCAGGGACGGTCCACTGTGGGCCCATGAACGAACACAGTGCTGCTGTAAGTGGTGCCATTGTGCAGAGGGCCGCCCTGCAGGGAATCAGGAGGTCAAGTGTCCTGAAAAAATATATAAATAAAAAAAAAGCTTCCGTTCTTCCAAATCTATCTCCACTACCAGGCACTTCAAAGATTTACAGCTCTGCTTCCTCCTGTAGATCCACCGAATACACCAAGCTTCCACACAACCGTCTCAACATCCAGAAGTTGCTACTTTGATGGGATTTTTTTTTTGACTTTTTTGTTTCTGAGTTTTCTTTTTCCAACACTGCCAACTTCAAAGCCGGGGGGGAGGGGGGGAGGGGTGGGGGCGCTGGTGACAGGCAGTTACAGTGAAATCCTGCCACCGGCCGGCTTCAAACGCTGACACACAATGGCACATTGTCATAACCGGCTACCTGGGCCTCCTGTTATGATGTGAAGATGATATGCCCCCCCCCCCCCCCCCCCCGGGGGGGGGGATATTCCCCCCCCCCCCCCCCCCTCGACCTCAAAGTGCCCTATTATAAGAGGAATTCCATTTTTTTTGTGTGCCGCAGTCTTTTGATATGGGTTGAATGTTTGAATTCACAAAGAACGTCTGTAACCGTAAAGTTTGTCCTAGCAACAGAGTCAATACCTGAGTACCATTCCTGCCATGCTTAGTTTAAATGTGTTTTAAATGCAGCTATTCACGTTGCCTATGTCTTGGTCAGATATAAAAGGCAAACATGTGACTTCACTTGAGGTTTCATAAAGAAAAAAAAAAGAAGGAAACCCATTCCCTCCACATCTTCATCTGAAGTACTCTGCCTTTATAACCGTCGGAGTTTTTTTTCCCCCCCCCTGATCATTTATAAATTGATAAATGACAAGAGAGTATGCAACTTTTGCCATGCTGATTTTTGAAGGGCTGAACGATCCACCGATATTACCAGCCCTCGATCACATATTTATAACGAGGATTCAAAGTGGAGCATTTATATTGGTCAAGGTTCAATTGTCTGTCTTTATCCGGGCAGACTTTCAGCAGGCTTGGTGGTTTATTTCAGCTTGTTCAGCTTCCCAGCGCGTTCGCTGCCTTTGAAGAAGGTAATGTAATACTCCAGCACTCTTTCCGTTATTGTAGTCGTCTGTCATTTTATTTTTTATTTTTTTTTAATAACTCTGAATGCAGTCATCTCCGCTGCTCAAAATCGACGCTTGACACACGTTGCCATTTATAGATAAATACAGAGGCGGTATGTGTTATTTGGTTAAAGCCGCCCCTCTAAAAATAAAAAATCCAAGCTTTTTTTCTTATTTTTATTTTTTCTAGAACAATAATCTTCCATGACTGCCTGTCTCTGATAATTGCTTTTTACAGGTCATTATCATTCATCCAGGACGTTACTCAAGGCCCACTGGAGATGCACATGTGCACATTTCTCACACAACTATTCTTTACATATTTGTCACCGTGCCGTTTTTCCCTCACGCTCTCTCTCTCTCTCTCTCTCTCTCTCTCTCTCTCTCTCTGTTTACGCCTCAACACAACTTTCTCCTGTCACGGCATATTAAAAGTGGTTTACATGTGCATGTCCAATGCCATGAATATGAATGTGACCTCTTTCTTTGGCGCCTGGCCGCCTGCCTGCCCTCTCGCCGGCACCCCCTCAGGCACAAGACACCACTTCTCAATGAGCACAGCATGCAGAGGAGACAGAGCTTTACCCCCGCCGAACACACACGCACACGCACACACACACACACCCCCATCCCATGGAGCACGCATATACATAAATACATGCAGGCACACATAAGCGGACACACAAAATCCGGCTCTCGTGTGCCTTTTCTCTGGTCATCTCTCCACTGACCTTTCACAATGAGTTTTACATACAGATAAAAGAAGATGTGTGTGTGTGTGTGTGTGAAGGAGAATGGAGATTTAAAATTCATGATTGTGACACTTCTAATGAAACGGTGGCCTCCGGTCCGTGTCTTTAAATGTTGGAGTTCAGCGCTTGGGGCCACGTAAATACATATAGTCGCTCATTATCGGGTTTCTCATGTCCTTACTGACAGGATTGGCATTTTTTGAAAATGTAAATACAATTTCCAATAAAGTCAAATTTGGTGAGGAGGCTGCACGTTTTTACTTTCTGTCATCAAGCGAATCAGGGTGTCAAAGGATTTAAAAACGGTATATTCTCTCTCTTTTCATTTAAATCTGAGCATAATCTATTTAATTTGCTGTGAATAACTTTTATGACTTTCCTAAATGTGTTATATTCATTTTATTGACATTACTTTATTGATTGATTTGAAACATTTCAAATAAGTCACATTCTTACTATAAAAGGGCACTTGTACCAGAGTAAAACTGAAATCTGTTCATCAGTGACAGCAGATACAAGTTAGCTGTGTTCGACACGTTTTTTTTTTTTACCAACAGAACAGAGAACAATCCTCGCACGCCCGACTCGGTCCCTTTAATTGGTGTTCTGTTATCTTGCGAAGACTAATTAGACGATAGCGAAGGTGATGCCGGTTTGGGCAATTAGCGCACAGGAGACAAGCCTGGGCTAATTATCCCAGGAGCCTTAGCGGCACGGAAGACTCGATGCTGGCACATAGTGGCTCACCCGCAACACCGAAGGGGGAAGGGAGGTTAAACATTTGTTTTATGATAGGAGACCAACCTTGTGTGTTAAATTAAGACCAGAGGGGCAGTGTATATATTTAGAAGGGGACATGAGTTAGTGTCGGTCTTGCTCGTCTTCAGCTGAGGACCAAAAGGAAGGAAGAAGCTGTAGTATCTCTCTTCTTTATTACTTTAACGCACATTAATAAACAAAGATACATACATACCTGGGCGCAACCACTCCAACAGGCAGAGAAGTGAACAACTCGCAGGGGCTTACAGAGAAGAAGAATTTAAATTGACCCTCAGGCTGAGAACAGAAGGCAGAGGTTCAAATGTGGTCAATTGGGACACAAACACAAAATAAAGACACATGTGAAACATTTCGTATGGGTGTATAAAAGCTTAGCATTATTAGGTGGTAAACTGTGTTAATAATTCAGCAAAGCAAAAAAAAAGGGAATATTTCAATTTTAAAGTGTTTTCAAATACAAACCTCAGCATTTAAGGGGATGGGTATTAAACAGGCGCTTTGTTAATGGTACTTTCCCAGATGAAATGTCCCCATTTCTAAAACCCAAATTCTCCAAAAAGCTGAATGAATGCGATGTGGAAGAGGAGGAGGAGGAGGATGGGGGGGAGGGGAAATTACACATTGTGGCTATTAATGTCCTTGAACTCTGGTCTTTCCCAAGCCCGATGAACAATCTCTCCTCTATGTGGGCTGGAGCAGAGCGAGGACGCTCCCAGAGCTGCGGCACCACTACACCAACACAGTGACACTGGCCGACGTCTGGGGTTGAGTCATGAGTCAAGCACGCCTGGGCAATCTATGAATGTGTGTACACACACACACAACAGAGAAGGGGGGGGGGGCGGTTTAGCAGCGCTGTACCATTGCTCATGTGAGGAGGACTTTTTGGGGGGGCGGGGGATTTTGGTGCTGAGGGTGATTCACTTGAACAAGGGGCAACATGAGGCACTGCATGTGAAGACAACCAACTCAGTCATGATAACCAACAAAACTATTTTTAGACCTATGTGGTAAAATAATGTCAAGGCATTGGGTGTAAAGCCATTTCGAAAGCTTTTTTTAACACAGGGACCTCAATAACTGGGAAACAGAAGAAGCGGCATCCCACCAATCAGGTCTGGAGGGATCGTCTTTCTTATGTGATGATGCCAAAACACATACTTCTATGGACTTAACCTAGTCCAAAACCCTCCTACAGTGGAGGTGGCAGGGTGGATCTGTGTGGACTGGGTCAGACCTGAACTGGTGTGAATAATTCGAAAATGAGTTTTCTTTCTTTCATTCTTTAATACATTTGAAAGAATATATATATATTGTTTTTCTTTGTCATTCTGAGTTATTACGCGCAGATTGATATAAAAAAAAAAAGAAAAAAAAAAGGAACATTTCCTCCCTTAACTCCACCACACAACAGAGGCCCTCTTTCGCAAGCTTTGTGAAGCCACTGTACGTCAACATTTGTCAAACGCTGGTTTCCCTGGCTGGCACCCGCCCCGAGTGGGGAAAGTTCAAAACCCCCAAAAAATTCCTTTTGGCCAACATTTGTTTTCTTTCCCATTGATCACCAAGCAGTTGCTGACTGATTCTCAACACAGCCGACACAGCCACAATGTTTTCGTAGCATTTCAGACATGCAGACAGACAGGGTGAGAAAAGAGAGGAGGTGAGCAATGGGAAGCAGAAGGTAGAAAAAAAGGAAAGGCCAGAATATATATTTATACACATAATAATATACATATATATATATATGTTTGAATAAAAAAGAAACAATGAGCCAAATATGAAAATAAGGACAATGTCATGCTTCTTTCACTTTAGGCCAGAGGCCATTTGTTTACATTTCTAGTGCAATTGTTTTTTTACTTGAAGTGATGTAATAATGATTAATTGGGTTTTTTTTTGTGTGTGTAAATAAATATATTAAGAACAAATGGATCAAGCCGCCATATTTGAGATCCATTAGATCCAGGAGGCATATTTCACAAAGCCTCCATTGTTGATGTCAACATGTTCCTGGCTCTGATTCTCATAATTGGTTCTACTTGATCTGTTGTGTGTGTGTGTGTGTGTGCGTGTGTGCTAATCAGATGTGCTTCTAACAGGATGCTGATGGATGGCTGGTGGCTAATGAGCTAAAATGATCTGAACTCAGAATTGATCGGATCTATCGGTTTGGGAAATGAGCTGTTCCTCCTCCTCAACGGCAACAACAACAGCAATACAGAAATCTACAGCACCTTTCCAGATATTTTACATTTTACAAAACACACAACTGACACACAACCCTGTGTAAATAAAAGTGAAATATCTCCGTGTGGGAAGTGAAAATAAACATTCAGGGATCAGGGACATTTTTCAACGAATGATAGAAAATAAATGTATAATTTCCTGCATTGGTTCCATCTGTCTTCTCCTCCATCTATCATCCCGCGTTCCCCCTTTCAACAGAGCCACCATCCTCCTTCCCTCATCTCTCCATCCCCTCTTTAATAAACGAGCGCTGGTGGTAATTGCCCAGTCTGGGACGATGTCATTACTCATTCAGAAGTCCAATAATGCTGCAAACACACACACACGCACGCACACTCACACACACACACACATTCAGGATGGAGGCTCACTCTGCAGATCTATATAATTGATCTCTCACCCAACCTCCCCTCTCCCTCCCATACTTCATTTTTCATATTCAATGAGTGACTTGTAGATTTGGCTGCTCAATACATATACGTCTCAATTAGGAGGAGCCGAGGGGCCTGTGGTGACATGGCGTGTGTGGCCTGGTCCAGCACCTGGGAGCAACGAGGGCAACCGTCAGAAATATATATGACATGAAAAAAAAAAAAAAAAAAAAAAGCTCTGCTGTGGACTTAGACGGCAGTTGTTGTTTTTTTTTTAAATAAGATGAATTGACTTGCAAATGTTGCCCTTAATCTCCATATGTCTGTTGAAATAGTACATTTTCTGTTTCTGGAACAAAACAGAAGGCAATGCGTCATTAAAAAAATATATAATATGCACTTCATTTCAACAAACCCATTTTATTATTTTTCAGTAGTTTATGATGAAAACTGATATTTAGACTGCATCCCATGTCTTCCCTCACTCTTCACCTGTGGCCGCCTAAGTCATGTGACCATTTAATGCCCTTCCTGGTTCAGTAATAGTCATGTATTTCCTTCATCAATATCAGAGCAGGGCTCACACAACACCATCCCGACTCAAAAACTCAATCTGGGTTGAACAATTGAACTGAAACCTGGGGATTTGTGGTGCTATTCAAACATAATAACTCAGTGCTATTTCCCCCAGAAGCTCCTTCAGAGACACTCGTGAGGGACACGTCATAGATCACCGGTCGCCCAGCGGAGAGCAGGTCAAGGGGTCAAAGCCACAACTTCCACACAAATATAGACGCGCTGCACCTGAATATGGCCGGGGCTTCGGAATGCGTCCCGGCGCAGGCCCTCTGGATCCGAGCAGCTGATGAGATGTGGTTTCCCCCGGCCTCTGTGGCAGAACTCCCAGCAGCACCGGCGGGAAAACAGAGCAGCCTGGGAAAAGAGAGCGGGCCAGTTATTGTTAATATTATTATTGTGTGTCCGAAATTCAAATATTACTCCGTGTTTGTGTGTGTGTGTTTTTGTGTGTGTGCAAGCTGCTATTTGGCAGTGTTTTGTCTTTTTACACCATTTCAAAAGAATAGTTTTATTTCATATCTGTATTTATTATTCTTAATTCCATATTGTTCCATATTATACATAACAAGCTACTTCAATTGTAAATGTTCAATATTTATGTGATTGTGACTATTTTATAGACTCAAGTCAAATGACTGAGTCTTTTTTTATTGACTCAGGGTGGTCATAAAAACTCAAAAATGTATTAAACCTTGGTCAAACCATAATATTATGTACAAAGTAAGACTAAAAACAAAATGAAATGTTACATAATAATCACCTAACTAAATGGACATGTGGACCCAGCCGGGGTCGGACGGTACATGAGGCAAATAATTGACCAAAAAGGTCACAAATCAAACAGGAAATCAGGACCACTGAAAATAAATGAGTCGGGGAAACTTGCTTTTCTTTTTTTTTTTTTCTTTTTTAGCGCATCAGATGCAAAAGCGAGAACCAGTTGGAGGGGGAGGAGTCGGCCTGCACCTAAACCCTGAAGCCAAACACACTGTAAAGGGAGCGACAGTTGAGTTAAATGTAGGAATGTGCCATCTTTTATGAGGGAGAGAGTAAAAGCACTCTGCTTCATAAAAAAGCATGTATATACAGTATATATATATATATATATATATATATATATTGGATAACCGTACATCTCTGCGGCTGTGGCTCGTAAATCTGCGAGCACGGGACTGCGAGAGGTCCGGGAGGAGCCTCCCTGATTGGCTCGTTCGGACTGATGTTTGGCTGGAGGCGGGGTTTCGGCCTGCGGACAGACGTTTGTGTTAATATTAACTGTCCATAACAAAAGAGTGTTAGTCTGAGGAGGAGGGAGGTGGCGGAGCCTGACGCTGTGCAGACACCTGCATGATATCACAGCTGAGGCGGTGTGTACGTTGAGTGTGTCTGTGGTTGTAGGTCACACAGTAAAACATGTGTTATGTCTTTCACTTAGATTATATAGACCCTGCGCAGGACCTTTTTTAGCTCATTTACACTCGTGTATGGTCTGACTGTGGGTTTTTTTTTTTGGCTCATATGGGATTGTGTAAAATCAAACCTTCTACCACGCTGGACGTTAATGTCTCTCCACCTCGTTTATTATAGGGAAAACAGAGCCAGCATTGTTTAAACAGCAGATTTAGGTTAAATCACTGATCGCTTTGCAGGCAACAGTGTGAAAGAGGGCGATCGAGCCTCAGCTTTCTCTCGACTGGCATGCAGGTCTGGAGTCCGGAGAGAAGAACATATATGTATTGTTTTTTATGTGCAAAGAAAACAAAGGAAAAAGTGAGAATGCAAAACTCTGCTATGTAATGTTGACCGCATCTATTCACACGTCTTCACTCTCTCTCTCTCTCTCTCTCTGTTTTTTACCGGCTTCAGGAATGTGAAGTCTCCTTAGTGATTTATAAACATACACATAATAAATGGGAGGCTGTAGTTTAAGCGGTGATGAAGCATTCTCTCTCTCTCTCTCCCTCTCTGGGACACGGCGCTGGCCCGCGTGTGATTTAAAGGGCTGACATTTATGGCCTGCAGGCCTATTATTCAGAGTGACTGTCTGTGTACAGACCAGCGTTTTTACAGCGGCTACACGGACGTAAGTCCAAAAACTGTCACAGGCTCCGCAATCCACGGAGGACAATACAGTAGCCTGGCATCACGTGGAGCTGGAGCGCTGGAAGGTCAAAGGTGATGTTCTACATTTCACACAGTTGTGAATTTCTCTTTTGTTACTGCCCCCCCCAAAAAGACCCAAATGATCCCATTTACAATAATGTGCACGCTTAGCCATAACTGAGAATAAAGTTTACGCAGCAGTATGCTGGCAGCACTTTTAGCATCATGCTTATTTAATCATGCGCTCTGTTGTGCCGTTCTGGCGTATTGTCTGGCGTTCCGACATTAATTATGAATGTTTTGTGTTTGATTGCGGAACCAAAAGGATCCCTCTCCCAGTTAACTGCCGCTTTGTTTTCACGTAGCCCGTCTGCCGGCCACCGACGCGCGATAGCGGGACTCAGCGGCCGACATGGCTATCTGTCCGAGATAATAGATGACAATAATGGGAAACTGTCCCTGAGCACTCGTTTGGAGTCTTCCTGCCCATTTACTGATACCCTTCATATTTAATTCCCCCTCCTATAGCCAGGAAAACAGACACTTTAAGTCCATCTAGAGGGAGCGCATTTACAATAAAAGGCCGGCTGAATCCTCGGCTCACGTTTCCTCCGAGCCGTGGCAGGACATAAACCTTCCAGCCAGACCTCATTTTCCCGGCGCCATCTCCCGGACACTGCGACAAAAAATCAATAAGGCTGCACACAATCCTCTTCACTTTGCAAGCCGTTGCGGCAAAAACGAAATAAATAAAAAATTCCGTCGCAATGATGTGGGTAATATATATATATATATTATCTTTTTTTTACTTTTTGCTTGGCTGTGGCTGACTCGCAGTGGGAGTCCTCACTTGTTGCTAAATTTGCATCCAGTTGTGTTTTGTTATGTCCTCGACACAGCATCTGTGACACACGAGCAGTCTTTTGCCGTGCGTTACGGTCACCGTAACTCAATTCCTCCAGCTGAGCGAGGAGAAATAATTCAATCGCGTGGCAAGAGATAAAGATCCCCGGAGCAGGGCGGAGAGATCTGCTCTGCCTGGATCCGGTTATACTCTGGAGATTACGGCGTGGCCGTGTAGTGTTTAGCTGGTATAGCGACGCGGAATCAGTGCCGACTGTGATTCACACAGTCAATAAAGCAAGCTGGCTTATTGCTGTTCGCGTAGCTTAAACTGTCAGGGCTTAAAACGAGGAGACGGCCTCCCGGGCCGGGAGATGGTTAATTGTGTCTGTGCAATTCAGAGTCTGACACGTCCGCGTAAAACGGCTGGGGTTTTTTTTTTTCTCCCCCAGTGATAACGAACGGGCCTCGCGCGACAACACAATTACACACCAGCAGATAAACACAAGAAAAAGGCCTTATTTGCGCAGAGGGCATGGGACATGAACTGTCGCTGAGTCATCACAAGGGACTGCTTTTATGAGAAATATGTAAAAAGAATATATAAAAAATCTTATTATTATATTCCTGCTCACACACAGGCATCAGCACTTAAATCCTGTTACATCTTACTTCAAGCTCATTTTGTAAATAAAATCATTTGAATCAAGTTCAGGAAAACAGAAGTGCTGCTAAAACTGACCTCTGTTGTAGCGTGTTTGTAGTAGTGCGTGTGTGTGTGTGCGCGCGCGTGTGCGTTTGCTCTCATTTTTCCCACCAACACCAGCAGAGTGAGTCCCTCCAATCTCAGCCTCTGTGGCCTTCTGCTGTACATCACTCTGACAGCAGGGACTTAGGCAGAGGCTCCAGGTGGAGGAGGTCTCCTCCTGTGATGGACAGGAATAGTCTGGATTCCGCAGACGGAAGTAACCTCACATTGACCTCATCCAGTCATGACTCGCGTGGCCCCTCAGCGTATGACCTTTGACCTCCCGGTTCCTGATTCTGCAGCAGAAAACAGAGAAGGGGTCAAAATTCTTTTCAAACAGCTGCATTTGTCTTGATGTGTATTTCCAGAATAGGCAAACCTACATTTAGTACAATATTTTTATTTATTTTTTTACCTTGACTACAGACATTTACAGAGTTGTGTAATTCTTTTTGTAGGGTGAATAAATTAATTCCTCTTTGACATTGTCCTGTGGCGTATTTGCAAACTCCTGTGTAAGCACGTCTACAGAATGAATGATTTTACTTTCCAGCCACAGTAAATCTCTTTTTGCTCATAAAGGGTTAAAAAGCAATATGTAAGCTGCAAACGGAGGCCACGTCTCCCCAGAGCTGCGCAACACTGATATTCTTCCCCCCAAAAATAAATGACAGTTCAACCAGAAGTGGCACACACATTAAAGTGGCACGGTGATCGATGACTGGGAGAGGAGCAGAAAGTGTGTTTTTGCATCACTTTTGCGTAGGAGAGGAATTTTGCACCAACACACACAAATACTAGACTTTTCTCATTTATACACACAATACATGATACAGAAAACATGTACACACACACACACACATACAAGCACGGACACCATTTACCATGCAAAACCCTTTGTCACATCCTCAAAAATACACCCCTGAGGGCTGGAGAGAGGGAAAATTACACGAATACTTGTGTGTGTGTGTCCACGTGTGCACACAAGCCCACAAAACCCCTTAAATGAGCTCCATGCAATATTAAAAGATGCAAAATGAGTTTGCGAGTGAGGGGTGCGCTAGGAGCGCCATTGGTGACTGACCCACCCAGGGCACCATGGGAAATAAGCAGCCTGGGCTTAAAATTGCCACACATTGATATTGTTTAGCCATATTCAACCAATCCATCACTTACGCCATAACATGTTAATTCTCCTCCAGACCCTGAACCATCCACAGGGTATGGCTACTGTATACAACCGGAGGGGACAGTGGACCTTTGGAACAGTATTACCACCGTGACGATTTACAACCCGGGCTGTGTTTTTAAATGACCACTGTGTCATTATGTGGAACAGACCGACTGAGGGATTTGTGTTTTTTTGGGCACTAAGTAGGGACGCATAAACATCAAAAAGGAAAAAAAAAAAAAAAAAAAAAAACAGCTGGGAAGCCGCCAAGCCTCTCCATTCACCATTTGTTCTGCATTTGTTTCGCATTGATTTCCAAAATGTAATACATGTTCCAAGGGCAACCATGGGAATCATTTTCTGAATAAAGCTCCACGTATTCTTGGACAGTGATCTCATGTTGCAATAATAGAGAGAGGATGATAAAAAAATAAAAATAAAAAATACTCATGAGTGAGTGACTGTAGTGTCCAAGTCTTAATTCTCCACACCAAAGCTTTGGTAGCAACTGAAATAAGACAAGAATAACAAAACACTCGGCTGACTTGCATTCCTTGATATATTAATACTTATTAAGGGATGAACAGAAGTAAACTATTAGAGGTGTGTGATGGGGGGAAGAAAGGTCAGGTGGGTGATGGCGGTGTATTAAAGGCTGAGGTCGGAGGAGCACTTAACCCTGCACGTCCCAACGTCCCACGATGTGGGGGCGTGTAGTGTTAATGAAGGGGGCAAGTCAGTGTGAGATCAGCCCTCACCTGGAAAGATGGATTATATAGATTATATAGATTATATAGATAAATAGAGGGAGAGAGAGAGAGAAAGAGAGAGAGAGAGAGAGAGAGACAGAGTGAGAGAGAGAGAGAGAGAGAGAGAGAGAGAGAGAGTGAGAGGGAGAGAGAGAGAGAAGAGAGACAGAGAGAGAGTGAGAGAGAGAGAGAGAGAGAGAAGGAGAGTGAGTGTGAGAGGGAGAGAGAGAGAGAGAGAAGGAGAGTGAGTGTGAGAGGGAGAGAGAGAGATAGATATATAGATAGAAAGAAAGAAGAAAGAGTGGGAGAGGAGGAGAGGAAGAGGTGGAGGTCTTTTATTGCCCCATTCCAGCAGATGAGCAGCATCAATCTTTACCTCGCCACTGGGATAAGGCCTGGCTGCTGCTATCATCAGACTGGGAGTGGGAGGGCAATATAAAACACACACACACGCACACACCCACACAAACACACACTGCACGTGCATGTCTGAAGAAAGACTGAAAAAGGAAAAGAATCACACACACCAGTGACCAGTGGCACACTTTTTTTTATATATTTTAGGACACTGTTGCTCGCACACTCACGCGCGTGCTGTCTAATCAGGACAAAGACGCGTCTCATAGTAGAAACATTGTTTCTCGACAAATCAACTTCAAAGGCACAAAAAATAAAAATTTGAGAACATTCATTCAAATGACGGGTGTCATTTTCCGGAAACCGCACGTCAGGAACATACAATGACTCACGTGCGCTTTCTTCCACATGCCGAAAAAATGAATAAAGCTAGAGGGGTGTGTGCTGGTGTGTGGTGATGGTGGTGGAGGAGGCGGGGGAGGCAGGGGAGGGAGGGAAGGGAGGGAACCAACACACAGCAAAATAGAAAATGTTTTGAATTATACATTCCTGCCATCAGTGACAAATTGAGAGAGGGATTCGTCATAAATCACAAGCCGCGCTGCTACCCAGAGAATTGCTTGGTGGGCAGCAGCCTGAGATTTAGTGTGTGTGTGTGTGTGTGTGTGTGTGTGTGTTTGTGTGTGTGTGTGTGTGTGTGTGTGTGTCCTTCCTGCAGCCTCACCTATACCTGTGAGGTTGTTG